>OY282558.1:398729303-398789303 GCA_958295665.1 Tipula vernalis | reverse complement strand
TCGAGCGCCTCCCCAGGTGGTGGATAGGGGAAAGCCTTAACAAGTAAGGTACTGGGAAATGAGATCCCCGGGCGAACCAAAATTAGTAAATGCAGAGATCTAAGAATAATCGATATTCCAATAATCTATCTACAATTAACGTTTAACCTCCGGGCGAACCAAAATTAGTATCTACAATTAACGTTATTTTAAATTTTGTTGAGGGACTATTTCGGTCTAGAATTTTCAAAAAAAATAATTTTTTCTTACATTTTCTGACTCCTTATAGTTTTATAAATCATCTCCAAAAATAATTTCGAGAAATTCGAATTTTAAGCCGGTTAATTTGAATAAATTCAATGATAAATAAGTAATGCCCGCCATCTTGGATCCGCCATCTTCAATTTGAAACCTGAGCTCAAATTCGTTATCAAAGACCTCAAAAAACTTCCGTTTACAAAATTTTGTAGAAATAAGCCAATTATGAGAAATTATTTGTTTACCATTTTGGAACCGCAATCTGGAATTTGAAATTAAAGTCCGCCATCTTGCATCCGCCATTTTGAATTTGAATTCTGATATCGGATTCTTGTTCAGCGACCCCCAAAATATTTTTAATGAGTAATTTGGTCAAAATTATTGAGGAATTATAATTTTTTCGATCATTTTTGACTAAAAAATGGCTTTTTATTGCGAGATACCTCACTTAGAATGTTTTTTCTTTTTTAAACACCTAACGGTATCAAAAACTAGACTTCTTGACGAATTTTTTCGTGTGCTCAAAAAAATTTTTTCCCCAAAATTGAAATGGGCAGAGGAGGTGGCCGATTTGAAAAAGAATTCCCCATATATATATATATATATATATATATATATATATATATATATATATATAAATTTTTTTTTTTAATATGCAATAAAACAAAAAGTTTTCAATATTTTTTCAAATTTATTTTTTCATTGTAAAGAACAATCCTTCCGATTAATTATGGAATACTATTTCATTCATATGACTGCCTCGGCTGGCCTTGACGTGCCCCATACGGTCGGTCCAATTTTTGAGCACATTTTTGATGGTATGCCGCATTATGTCTTCAATGGCAATGCGAATATTGTTCTTGAGAGCGTCAATCGTTGCTGGTTTATCGGCGTAACACTTATCTTTGACGGCACCCCAAAGGTAATTGTCCAACGGCGTCAAACCACAGCTCCGAGGCGGCCAAATCACATTTGCATTTCGGCTGATAATTCGATTTTCGAAGACAGTGCGCAAAAGATCAATTGAAACGTGTGCTGTGTGGCACGGAGCGCCGTCTTGTTGAAACCAAATGTTGCCAATATTTTCTAAGTAATGTTTCAATATTTCCCAGCGTTGTTCAAGCGAATACACAACCATTTTCGTTCAGCGGAAGGATAAAACTAACTTTCTGTCAAATCAAAAATGACATAACCCTTACCATACTTAAAATAACCGCTAGGTAGCTCAAAAAAATAAAAGTTAGATGGCCCATCCTACATATGGTGAAAAATACGTCAAATCACAAATTTTTGGAAGTCATGTTTTAATTTTATGATTTTTATGTTTTGAATTTGTAGTCTTGATTAAAAAAAAAAAATTTGTAGAACGTGATTTTTTGTTGTTGTTGTTATTGTTTAAAATACCAGGATGCGAATTTCAGTCCAAAAATGTGCGACGTGCGAGTGCGAACCGGAAAGTAATAGTATTCGTAAAATATACGTGTATGCGAGCAAAAACATTTGTTTGTTTGTTTCTTTTGATTTATTTTTTACCGTCCTACTTTACGCCTGGAGTAGCCAAATCGAGGACGGGCGGCTACAGATCCGTCAGCAAAAACATTTATCATATGGAAAGAAAAGCAATACGAAATAGATGTAGTCTTACTTTGGGAATTTCACAACAACAATGCCGCATATTTTCATTCCGGAATGAATAGTTTCAAAGCAAGTTTTTGTAGGTATAGAACTATTCTAGTAATAATTTTTAAAATGTTTGTTGTTTTTTTATTTAATTTTTAATGTCAATTGGTAAAAGTAAAAAGAATTATTTTCGGGTAAGGGGTAAATTTCAGGGTAAAAAATGTGATTGCTGTGAGCCAATCTCTCAAGTCCTGAAGCAAGTTTTGAGTACAACTGACTATGTGCTTATAATCAATTATCTCATTACATAAACGCCAGCTTTATGGCTTTTGATGAATAAAAATTACTTTAACTAATATTGGATATCAAGACACAGGTAACCTGTGCGATCAACACACAGGTAACCTGTGGATCAGCGTGAATTTTATTATAATTTATTATTCCTAAATAGTTGCAAATACCCTTCCTTTCTTATTTCGAATAGAAGAGTACCGAATATTTATTTATCAATATTATTTGTAGTTTAGACATTAGAGCAGATAACGCTACGTTAGAATTCGAATTGCGTTAAGGTATATTTGGTTAACGCAAGTCTAGTTGCAGGTATAACTTTTCTAAATTTTCAAAATTTTACAACGGTACGATTGGCTGGAACTCACAGAGGTCCCGCACTCAATGTCGCAATGGGCACATGGCGCAAGCCAGTGATTCAAATCTAATAGACATAAGTGTATTGCATCCTTAGCTAGCAAACTGAATGAATTTGGACTAATGCATGGGTGATAGACTAACGACCCATCAAGTTTAAAAAGTCTGGCGAGAACTATAAAACCCCCGAAGGATAAACCATAGAGAAAGAAAATGTGAAGTCAAATGCGGGTGTCGCTCTAGCAATAACTATGTAGATTTGTGGTATAATCGAGCTGTAAGAATTGCGAATTTTTCTGTGCCGCATACAATTGATCATCCAACACGCCGCGACCAACCGCCGAGTCGACGCCGCAACCGAATAGTCCTACAAAAAATAACTTGTAGAATATTACGTTAAGCTGTAATAAATAAAATAATTTAATTTAAAAATTTATATTAAATTCAATAAACACCAAACACTTACCATTGTGAAGGATCTTCGATAGTTGACTAATAAAAAAACAAAAATCATGACGCACCATGAAAAAAGCATGTGTGACTTGTGAAATTTGGGAATGTAAGCAGCAAAAAATTTGAACCGATTTCGCCCGATTCAATTATTTTTGATACTTGCGATGACAAAAATACACTAACACAAGTAAAATATTTGACACAACACAATCGCAAAAAGTATATTATATACCGTGTACGCATACGAAACGCATATCGCACATAGCACATTTTTTGGATTGAAATACATGTCCAGTGGCCCTATTCTGGTAATTCCCGGGGAATAGAAATTTTAAATTTTGTTGCAGTATTATTTCCTTTTCCCCAAAGTGTATTCTGGTGTTCGGGAAAGATTTTTTATTGGGAAATAGTTATTTGTGTATCAAGAGCGCAAAGTGCCAGTTTGTCACGCGAGAAAGGAAATTGCTGGCCAACGGGACGGAGGCCAGCAACCTTTCGAGCGTGACAAACAACTTTGCGGACGTGTTTCACACTTTATTTTTCCTACAATCATTTTAAAAAATATAATAAAAAGATAATTTTGTAGTAAAATTTACTATACTGACAATACGATTTTATTTTAGGACCGACATTTTGTTCAATCGAGTAGTCAAAGATTTTTTTTATTTTTCATAAAGAAAAACAAAAATTTGGTTTTACTCTTACTCTTCTTTTCATATGTTCAAATTTAGCGTGCGGTTTCAAGTTTTGTCACACGTTTCTAAGAGAAACGTGTGACAAAGTAATTTGTTTATTAACTGTCAAAAAAACAGACACTTTGGGCTTTGAAAACAGAGAAAAAAAGCCTGCTTTTCACGGCGATTGTAGGAAAAAATTATTCCCCATTACAGCAGTTTTGACGTTTGTTTTTCCACACCGATTTTATGAAAGAATTGATGGGGAATAGATTTTTAACGAAAATGTTTGTTTATATGTAGTTGTTATTAATAATTAGTAATTACTAATATTAATACTGTTAATAATTTTAAAGATAGTATTATAATAAATAAGAGTTATTATAATAATTTTGATACAACTAAATTTATTTTCCCTGAATATTTATTCCCCAATTGACAGAATCCACTTTAAGAAAATGGGGAATAAAAAGTTGGACATATGTATCTGGGAATAACTGCTGTAAAAAAAATTATTCCCCGTTCCCCGGGAATTACCAGAATAGGGCCACAGGTGTCAAATTTTGAGAAAAATAATGAACATGATGTTGTGTTTATAGCTATAAAAGGAAAAATAAATATCCGAAATTTAAAATATAGGGCTTATTTTAAAGGTAAGTTAATACAGATTAATAAAAAAATATAAAAATGGTAAGTTCTTTAATTTCTTAATTTTCAAATTTCCCGCCAAAATTTTATTTTTGAATTTTCTAAATCATCGTCCAATTTTTTTTTTTTTTTAAATTTTACGTCCTTTAATTCTATTGAACATACTAAAAACTTGCGCTAGGAAAATTTTTGGTTTTCGTGCAAAATACGTTTAAGTATGACTCTACCTATTTTGAAAATTTCAATTTCAAAAATCGAATGGTCGATTTTTGGCCCTTTTACAAAAACTCGATTTTATTTAATTTTTCCAGGCTAATTTTTTCACTCGTTTTTGTGATTCAAAATTAAATTTAAAACAAAAAATTTTGACAGTAAAAAAATGTATTACAAAATAAGGATACAAATTTAAAGATATTTATACGGTTAAAATTTACATGTTATATAATCTTCACTATTTGAATATTTTTTACATTTTAAGTAGACTTCTGTTGAAGGTATAACTGCATGAAAATCGCGAGTCCCTTTTATTGTTTTCAAGTTCTCTAATCTACTGCCTAGTTCGATTTGTTACAATTTATATTCAGTATCTGAACAAAATTCAAAAACCATATCAGTTTTCAACGTTTTAGTTCATTTGAAAAGTTCCTCCGCATTGGTTACGTCACCATCATATTCTTTGGTGAGACTGGCTCTGGATGCCATTCTCTTAACAGTACCTCCTACTCCATCGCATGGTCCCTTTCCGTTAGCAGTTGCGTGAAAATGCCACTCACAATTAACTCCAAAATCCTCTTTGTGTTTAGTTATATTCATAATTTTTTTTTTTATTTTTATAATGTGTTACTGCACCATCTGTGACGTAATAAATTTTAGATAAATTCGGAATTTTTGTTTTCAAAAACTGCAATAATTTTTCTATGAACAAGTGAACTGCTACCGCGTCATGATGAAGACAATCTGATATTATAATGAAGCTGTAGTGCTGCAATATCCCTCCCTCAGTTTTGTAAATTACAAATGAATGAATAGTCGCTTGTTTGTTGTTCCAATGAAAACCCTGTGCTGCATTTTGCATTATAAATGCATAATTTTCTGCAAAATCACAAGAAACAAGTACCTCTGTTGGCTCCAGAGTTAACGTTTTCTTTTTTATGAAATCGGATTGTGTTAGTGATTTAAGGCAATGAGGAATCAAATTTTTCAGCTTAATTATGAAGTAATCCAGAAATTCGTCTAATGGTTTTGAATATTTTTCCAAGTTGAATCGGTCAGTTGAAACCCACTGACTAAACGATAATTCAGCATCCATAGACAATCATTGTCAAAAAATGCGTTTTTCAAATATTCGCGAAAATTATCCAATCCTGGGCAGTTTTCGCATTGCAGAAGATAACATGTTGATCTTGGATCTTTACATAGTATTAATGAAATGCAGTCCTGGTATCGCGAAATTTTTCCATTGGTAACAGTTTCCATCCTATGTATGTATGCGTTCCGCTGCTTCCTGGTAAACACAGTTTTTAGGACGTAGCAGAGAAAATTTAGAAAAATCAATTTTTTTTTATTCATCATCCTTAATGTGCACATTAGACGTTTCTGAACTTTAACATGATCAATAGTTAAACAATCGTTTTTTCTAGGCATTATACGACTAACATTATCATCGTTATAATTTCTAGCACTGAATGCCGGAGTTCATCACTGATCCGTTTTCGAACTTTGGGTGCTGGAAAGCTCAGTGACCCATTCTTGTTTTGAATATTTTTAGCTGTCCGTACCATATATTGGGTTGTGTTAAATTCTTCATGAATTTGTTGTATAGTTAGAGATTTCGCCAGGGTAGACAGCAGCTGTATTTTATCACAATTTTTCTCCAAATGTCGGAATTTGATTTTTAGTTGATCCATGAGTTCATCATAAAGACGTGCCTTATAATGATTTTCCTCTGACTGAGTCAAAAGAGGTTCTATTCCAGATACCAAAGATGTTGATGATGTCGGCAATGTGGTAGTTAAATTTAATAATTTTTTCTGCTCATGATATTGCCTGGATTCCAACTTACTTGGATATATAGGGAACATGCCATGGTAATATCTTATTAAGTTTTTCACGAACGATTAATTGATTGATTGATTGCGATGTACGATCAAGCATTAAGCAAGTCTCCCGTATTATAAATGCGAATACCACACCACTATACCCATGTTGCAACACGACACCATAACTCTCCCTTACCAAGGGAATATGTACCATCATACTCCGCTTTTCATGAAGCCAACATAGCAATATTTCACCCCGTAAAGGAAGGCGCTACATCGATAACCACATAAGTCTAATAGTTGTGATATCCGCCCCTGGCCAGGCCGCCGTCGTACACCTTTTTACATATAACAAAATCGAGGGATGGGAAAGGAATGTTAGCAACAAAGACTCAACCCGGTTCCAGACACCTAAGTAGTTGATAGTTAGTAAATTTGTTAGTAATATATTTTTAGTAATTTATTTAGCACAAGACAATACAATTTAAAGTTCATCTACTGCTCCAACTCTATATGCATTAATTCTTTATAATAACTATTTTAAAATTAGTTAAGTATAAATTTGATTCTCTGAAATAAATTATAGATCAATCCCTATGTACCACAAATAAATAACCATTAATAGTTTGAAAATCATTCAACCAACTACCATCTGGCCATCGTGCTGTCATCACAGCCATTGTCATCTTGGTCGAGTTTCTCAGGAGTGTTCTAAACTAAAACCATTTTAACTAACCAATATGAATACTAATACCAAAACTATCATTAACAATTATACCAACAAGTATGAACATTAACACCAGTATACGAACACCAATACCTACACCCACTTCAATACCAATACCAACCCCCACCATAATATTAAGCCATATGAACAATTCAACATCAACAATAAAATTCTACGGGAATGTTAAAAAATTATAAATTGCTAAGTTATAATTCAAATTCACAGCACTTGTTTCATTAGCCACCGTTCTCCTGTAGATAGTTAATTAATGGTTTACCTACTGCAACTAGATTCAAAAATAAAAGTTGAAAAAATGTATATTTTATATATTTAACCATACTATTAAAAATTCAACTAATCAGCAATTTCCTAAAAATCTTGCAAAATGATATTAAACTACACAAAAGTTTTAGAATATTAATTGTTTAGTTAAGTACCACATGTACCCATACACGATATCCACTAATAAGACTCAAATAGAGTCTCCCAGCTTATTCTGAAAACTAAATTGCTTTACTACTTAACCAATAGCAATTAACTTATATAAATTAGGTAGTAATAAATAAAAAATAAAATAGATATCACAAGCCAACACAACATCCACGCTACATAGCCGCTGTATGCTAGCGCGTTTCTGGGGGTTGCGCGAGAATTAACCAATATTTCTGTAGCTTGGAGACGATCTAACAACTACATACAAGTTAGTATAATTTATAACAACCACACCATCAGACAAAATACTCGAACAACCTATGACACTTTGATATTGTGACGGTGACACCTAGCGTGTAATAGAATAAGTAAAATTAATAGCTCAATGTTAAACTGCACTAAAATGGAACTTTCCATGATAAAACTGTTCTACACTATTCTAACAGGAAAAGTCTTGAACTTTCGAGAAGTTTGGTTTGTGTATATAAAAAGGCGAACAAGAACGAATTGGATTATTAGTATTTGGGAACGCGATAGAGTAAACTTGTAAGATAATTAGTAATATTTGGTAAGCGATAGAGTAAAGATTAAAAAGGAATCAAAAAGTGAATTAAAAAGTGTTTTTGTGGAAATAAAAATTATAAGTGAACAGTAAAATTTAAGAATAATTTATATAAAGTGATTTTGTGAATTTTTATTGGTAAACTGTGTTGTAATAAATTTTGTGAAATAAATAATTTCGTTGGAGATAAATCAAATTGATTTTGTATTATTCACAATCCAGTGATAAGAACCTTATTTGACAAGTCAAAAACGTAACAATATGTAATCAATATAATGAAATTCACAATAACCAGCATTTATCGTAGACACTAACACTAACATCTCCTAATGCACATTTCTATGCGCCATATAGTTGACATTTAAAATTTGGCATGCACAAATAAAAATTTGTTATGTTTTGCGTATTGCTGTTTCGGAATTCGACTCAAATGAACTCGATCATACGAAATATGTATGTATAAGAATCCCATTTGAATCGAACAGGCGTACATTTACTCTGCATATAAACAATAACAAACAATATGGCAAATAAACAATTTCCAGTTTTATACTACATATTCAAACACATATTAAGAAGAGTAGTCTAATGTATGGAATATGTAATATATGGTACGTAGGGACCTGAAATGTATAATATGGTACCTAGGGGAACATATAATGAAAGGAGAATATTTTCGCTCTCTTCTTCCGGATGCCATAGTAAAAAGACATGTTTGTAATAAGTATAAATAAAATAAAGAATAATTAATAATCATAAATATTTATATGTTTTATTGGTCATCTCGCACAAAATATAACATTGGCGACGAGGAAAATTAATAAGGAAAGTGTTAAATAATATATTAGTGATTAATTATAAAAACAAGGCAAAAAAAAATTGATAAAATGAGTGATAAGCAAAAAGCACTTTGGGGCCACATGCCGCCTTTCAATTATAAAATAGATAAATGGAAGATGTACAAGGGTCGCTTTGAACAGTTTATCACAGTGTTCAAAATAGATGATGACGAGCAAAAGAAAGCGGCATTGCTAAACTATTGTGGCAATGAAACATACCAGTTTATGTACAATTTATGTTGTCCAGAAGAGTTGAGCGAGGTGTCGTACACGGATTTAATAAAAAATATGGATGATCATTTTTTGGAGTCGGTGAATATATGGGTTCAGCGAAAACGTTTTTTTGAGTATAATCAAGAGGAAAGAGAATCATGCAAAGATTATATAATGAAATTGCGTGGTGCGGCAAAAGATTGTGGATTTGGTGAAAGTTTGGAAAATGTTATTATGTATAAATTTGTGACGGGGATACATAGTAAAAAAAATTTCGAAGAGCTGTGTGATGAAACGAGGGATATAAACAGTATTAAAAAGGCGTTAGAGGTGGCAAAAAAGGTAGAAAATAAATGGATGGTAGAAGAAACAAGCGAAGTGATGGCATTAAATAAGTGCATTTGAAGTGAAATAAATAGAGATAAACCAATTAAGTGATGCAAGTGATCAATTAAAGAGGATAATAGGAGAATATAAGGAGTTATTTGATGGTAAATTAGGGAAAGTTAAAAATATTAAAGTACATTTAGATATTATGGATGGAGTTATTCCTAAATTTGTTCCGGCCATAAAGGTTCCATTTGCTTTTTTGAGTAAAGTCGAAAAGGAGTTAGAGGCATTAAGTAAGGAAGGAATAATTGAAAAGATTGAAACAGCAAATTGGGGTACACCTTTGGTGCCTATTTTAAAGGAAAATGGTAGCATAAGAATTTGTGCGGATTACAAGGTTACGTTAAATAAGTATTTGAAAGATACGAATTATAGATTGCCAAAGGTAGAGGATAATTTGTACAAGTTGAGGGATGCCCGAATTTTTTCAAAATTAGACTTAGATCGTGCGTATTATCAATTGGAGTTGGATGAGGAGTCTAAAGAGTTGGCTTCGTGGAGTACACATATGGGAAACTATAGAATGAATCGTTTACCATTTGGGGTCAAATCAGCGTCTGGGTTTTTTCAGCGAGAGATTGAAAGAGTGTTAAAAGGTATTAATGGGTAGTGTGTTTCTTGGACGATGTGCTAGTGTTTGCGAAAGATTTAGAAAGTCATAATATAGCGTTGAATAATGTTTTTGGTAGATTGTCAAATGCTGGGATTAGAGTTAATGCATCAAAGTGTGAGTTTGGTAAAAATAAAATTGGATATTTAGGATATGTAATTTCGGATAAGGGTATAAATAGAAGTAGTAAGAAGTATACTATTAGTGATTTTCCAATTCCGAAGACTATTACCGAGGTTAGGTCGTTTTGTGGACTGGTGAATTACTTTGGTAGGTTTATTGAAAATGTATCTACGAAAATGCATCCAATATATAATTTGTTGAAACAAGGAGAAGGTTTGAATGGAGTGAAAAATGTAATAAAGTGTTCTGTGAGATTAAGGACGAAATAATGTCGGATAAAGTGTTGGTAAAATACGATCCTCAACAGGAACTGGTACTTACTTGTGATGCATCGAATGTGGGAATAGGAGTAGTACTATCACATAGATTTGAGGGTAGAATAGAAAGGCCAATTGAATTTGCATCGAGAACTTCAGATAGTGAAAAAAACTATGGAATAATTGAAAAGGAAGCACTCGCTATTATTTTTGGGACAAAGAAATTTTTTCAATAC
Source organism: Tipula vernalis (assembly GCA_958295665.1). NCBI lineage: Eukaryota > Metazoa > Arthropoda > Insecta > Diptera > Tipulidae > Tipula > Tipula vernalis. The sequence continues at coordinate 398,778,595 of OY282558.1, read as the reverse complement.
TTAATTGGAAGACATTTTGTATTGGTAACGGACCATAAACCGCTTCTTGCAATTTTTGGAGAACATCGTGGAATTCCACAGATGTCGACGAGTAGGTTACAAAGATGGGCATTTCATCTTTCAGCATTTGATTACTCTATTGAATATGTTAAATCTAGGGAAAATTGTGCGAATTCGTTGTCTCGTTTTCCAATAGATAATAGGCCACTTAATTCCGAAGAAATTAGTTATTCGAATTTTGTGTGTTCAAATGATGTCTTACCAATTAATTTTGAGTTAATTAAGCAGGAAACGGGAAAAGATTTAGAGATAATAGAAGTGATGAAAGCAGTGAGGAACGGCGATTTTTCAAAATTAGATAAAAAACTATTTGCAGCATACATGATAAAGGGAACTGAATTAGGGATTGAAGAAGAAGTCAGACTCTCAGGCAACCATTGTTACATCAAATACATAAAAGTCATTTTAGAATTGTCAAAACAAAGTCTATGATAGTGCGGTCATACGTGTGGTGGCCAAATGTAGACAAAGATGTAGAGGAGTTGATAAAGGAATGTGAGAGTTGTATAAATGTATTACCAAATCCACCGAAAGCAAAAACTATTATGTGGAGGAGACCAGAAGGTCCATGGAAAAGGATTCATATTGATTTTGCGGGTCCGATGTGCAACAGGTTTTATTTAATAATTGTAGATGCAAATAGTAAGTGGGTCGAGGTTTTTCATACGTTAAGTCCAACGACAGAATTTACTATTCGTTGTTTGTCAAGTGTGTTTTCACGATTTGGATTGCCAGAGCAGCTGGTAAGTGATAATGGATCACAATTTGTATCATTGACGTTTGTTGATTTTATGAAATCAAACAACATTAAGCATTCTCTGACACCTACTTATTTTCCTGCTACGAATGGGGCGGCGGAAAATTCGGTAAAGACGGTTAAAAAGGCTTTGTATACTGCTGGGTTGGATAAGAATCTGGGTAATGTGGAAAATACGTTGTGCAATTTTCTTGCTGATTATCGAAATATACCTCATTGTACGACAGGAGTTGCACCGGCTTCATTGGTATTGAAATACAAACCCAAAATAAAATATGATTTATTGTTACCAAAGTCTAAAAGAGATAAAGAGGAGGAGGAGGATTCGGAAAGATATAAGGACGATAGAGCACGGATGTTTAGCGAAAATGAGGAAGTTTTAATTAGAAATTATAGATCAAATAAAAGTGGCTAAGGGCAAGAGTAGAGAAACGATTAGGACCAAGGATATATATATGTAAACTACCAGCAAGTAGCAAGATTATAAAGAAGCATGTGAATCAGATGAGAGGGTTAGGGCGAAGGCTAAATGACAACTCAAAAATAGAGCAGAGTTTGAATGAACAGGATAAGGTTAACGATCAAGGTACTGTTGTTGGGATGAATGAAGGTAGTCAAAGTTTCAATATTGTTTTGTTTGATAGTGGTAGGAGTTGTGTAGAGAATCAACTCGTTAGTCAGTATAATGAATATGAAGGCATAGTGGAAGATGTTGTTGCAGAGAATCCAAGTGGTTTTGAAGTAAGGGAGGAAGACTGTGGTGAGAATGTGAATGTGAAAGGAGTAAATAGAAATGAGAATACAGAGCAAAATGTAGGTCAGGGTTGTCGGTTACGTGATAAGTCGCTTATAAAAAAACCAGTAAGGTTTAGTGATTACACGTCATTTGATTAAGTTTATTAATTGAATTCAAAAGAAGAAAACAAAATTAAATTATTTTGAAATGATAAAGATCATCAAAGATATACCTACAGCTACTGATATGTTGATGGAAAAGATCAAAAATAGTATTAAGAAATATTTAGTTATATATATATATATATATATATATATATATATATATATATTAAATATAAAGATATATCACCCAGCCCAAAATCACCAGAAAACATCATTCACACAAAGAAAATTTTCTTAATCGGCTGCAAATTAGCTCGTAAATATAAAAATATTGGAGTACATCCTCGATTTTTGATTAAAATTCCACAAATCAATAAAATTATGAAAACTCAATATATGTACCTCGAAAATTTGCCGGATACCAGTTCTAAAATTTAAATTCTTCAATCAGCCCCTAACAATCAGCCCTCATCCAAAAAAGCTGCATGCCTTTTACTTTTTTTTCCAAGGGTTGTTTCTATCCTTCATTTTATTCGGTTGAGCAGCACCGATCATTGATTGGATCGGTTGTAGCATTTCGCCATTTTAGTAAAAAAAAAATTAAAAAAATTTCAGAGAAATTATAAAAAAAATAATATATACAATCGACTGACTCGAAAGTCAAAGGCTATTGCTCCAGTGGCAAACACCACAAACTACGGTAAGAAGAGAATTTTTCTATACCTATTTCTCAGTGGAATGAAATCATTCACTCCGGAATGAAAATGCACGGCACTGCCGTTGCAAAATTAGCAGACTACATATGCCTTCATACATATATCACAACCCTTACCGAAGCAAAATCATATAATAAAAATAAAAGAAACAAAAAAAAATATTTTTTACACAATTCATACCACATACATATATGTATGTATATATATAGGTATAGAGAGCAATACATAGATGTGACATGAAAATACCTGTATAACGATCCTGTTAATATTTTATTTTGTACACGTTTATCCTTGTTCAAATTTTTTAACATCAAAAACGAGAAACCCGCCTTATGCTAAATGAATTCACATTTCACTTCTGAAACACTCAAAATTAATTAAATTATTATTATATATTAATTTAAATTAATTCTGAATCACACACACTGCACTTTTAGTCACAGAATTTATCTTTTCTATATAATCACTACATATGAAATTAATTAAAAACACAAAATCATAAGCGAAATTAATCGAAATTAAGCGAAAAAACTACATTACGTGATTCAAACAAACCTACTATAAACACACTTTAAACAAAAACAATCACGCACAATTTTAATTATTAAAATTTAATAAACACAATTACACAAAACTAATAACACAATTTTAAATTTAATATTTAATAAATAGTGATGTGCTAAATCGATCTTTTTTGTTCTGTTTTGTTCATTTTCTCATATGATTTTTTAAAAAAAAGATCGATTTAGCCCATCACTATTAATAAAAATTCCACTTACGGAGACAGACAAAAACACGTCCATCTCCATCAAGCGTTCATCGCACCTATTAAGTTTTTCACGAACGAGAGCAAATTTTTATTTAGCATTCCTCACTTTCACTCATACTCGAAACATTCTCGTCATTGACTGTTGACGATGTCTCCGGAGTAACAGGTGAATTTAATGAATTATTAATCGGTGATACTTCGTTTTCAACTTTTTGATGTTTATTAGTCACCCGTCAACAACATGATGTACAAATCGATGAACGAATCGGCAAACGAATTTTAATATAATCTTTAACATTTCTTAAAATTTTAGAACATTTCAACTCAGGAAACGGCTTACAACATTTTTTGTATACCCAACCATTATTACATTTATTATTTGAAATACTTTTAATATTATTTAAATAAGCAAATGATTTAAATAGAAATTCACAAGTTAAACTAACTGAAACTAACTGAATTTAAACACTAACATTTAAATATGCGTCATTTTGTTCCAAAAGATTACGTTACGGTTTATGTACCTGAACGTAATATTTTGGGACGCATTTTTAGGGTTGGAACTAACAAAATAAATGGCTCATACCAACATTTATTTTTTTACTAATAGCTTTATGGGCTATCCCTAAACTACGTTACACCTTTGTTTGGGGAAGGAGTATTGATTTTCGTCACGTTTAGGCTAGGGCAGGGAGAATTTCATAAAAGATGACGTCATGTAATTATAAGAAGTTACTGTTATGGGATATTACATATGACATAATACAATAATTTGCAGGTATATCATTAGAGGCGTATTTCTTTAATATACCAATTGCTTCATGTTCTTGAATGATTACATCATTGCTCACATATTCAGTTTTGTGACGACTTGTGATGCGAGGAGTGAGAGAGACGTAGTTAAGAGTTGCCCAAAATAACTTGACGTAGTTTTATGAACGGACTGTTACAAATGTTTTCCTCTTTGTTTTTAATTTTCTATTAGAAGTAAGAATATACTAAAGATCGACGAAATAATTTTAAACAATTACATTATCAGGTCGAGCGTAAATTAGTTAAAAATTGAAAATAACATATAACAATTTGATTTTATATTCCAAAAACGGGTAAATTGTCATACTTAAACGTATTTTGCACGAAAACGAAAAATTTTGCTAGCGCAAGTTTTTAGTATGTTCAATACAATCAAAGGACGTAAAATTTAAAAAAATAGAAAAAAAAATTGGACGATCATTGAGAAAATTCAAAAATAAAATTTTGGCGGGAAATTTGAAAATGAAAAAATTAAAGAACTTACCATTTTTATAATTTTTTATTAATTCGTATTAACTTACCTTTAAAACGAGCCCTATATCATAAATATCGGATATTAATTTTCCCTTTTATAGCCGTAAACACAACACACGTTCATAATTTTTCTCAAAATTTGACACCCTGTATTTTAAACAACAACAACAACAACAACAAAAATCGCGTTCTACAAAATTTTTTTTTTAATCAAGACTACAAATTCAAAACATAAAAATCATAAAATTAAAACATGACTTCCAAAAATTTGTGATTTGACGTATTTTTCACCATATATATATATATATATATATATATATATATATATATATATATATATATATATATATATATATATATATATATATATATATATATATATATATATATATATATATATATATATATATATATATATATATATATATATATATATATATATATATATATATATATATATATATATATATATATATATATATATATATATATATATATATATATATATATATATATATATATATATATATATATATATATATATATATATATATATATATATATATATATATATATATATATATATATATATATATATATATATATATATATATATATATATATATATATGTATATATATATTTACATCCAACACCACTTAGCAGTATACCAACAACAACCTCACAATATGCTAAGATATTCCCAGATCTGAAAGCATAAATAAACAAGAAACAAATATGTAATTAAAAACTAACCAAATAATTATAATTAATAAAACTGATCTCATTTCGCTGTTCATAATAACAGGAAATGAAACTAACTTAAACACTATAAACTAACCCTATGCCAAATTGATTCAAATAAGCATTATTCTTATCGCCTTTTGCGAATCGAATAATGATCAATACAATCTCAACTGTTCATAAAATGAGTATAAATTACTAAATTAACAAAATATCAATGTTCATTATTATAAGTAATCTTTACACGTTAACACGTTGAAAATAAATATCCAAGAAAACAAATAAAATTGTTACGGAGTATTGTTTAAGTGAGTTTACCTTCCCAAGTCTATACGACAATCCCATAACTGGCGCAGCCGTTGGAGTTAGAATTTCAGTTCTAGCATAAATAGTTTATTTCAACAAAAGTGTTAAAATTTGTTAATTTTATATTGCGAGTTAAAACAAAGTACTCGACTAAAGTTAAAAAAAAAATTAAAACAAGTGAATAGTTAAACTGTGCAACTCAAAGACCATTCTCATAGAGAATACTGAAGTGAATCAAAAGTGCTATCTACAAGTTTTTGTGTAAAAATAACTAGTGCAAGATCTATCAACGAACGACCGGTATTAAATCACCCGTTTGAAGAGACCACAACAGTTTCGAACTTTCGAAATATGATATTTACGATTGTCTGTTCGATCTTTGCAGGGTAAGTCATATTTTTGCAATTTACCTTAATAAAGTTCCCAATAATCTCGATACCTGTGCTTATCGGAGAATACTACCATTATTTGCAAGGAAATTAGCGAATAGGGCCCCAATAAATAAAATTAGAATATTATTGAAATATTAGTGAAATATTATTCTAAATATCATAAATAAAGTTGAAATATTAGTGAAACATTAGTCAAAATAAATTTACAAATGGGTAAAGAAAACGACCCACCAACAAATACTGCAACTGAAAAACCAACTACGAACGAACTAAACAAAACCATGATGCAAACCACAATTTTAGACAACCTATTTAAAACATTTAAAACCCCCGACATAATTCGAGAAATGAATGAATTCAAAGGAGACATACGGACGTTACACCAGTTCATAAATGACGTAGAAGATATATTCATAATGTGTCAAGATATATTACCAGAAGACACAGACCCGCCAGTGACATTTATAAAGGCTATTCGAAACAAAATTAAAGGAGAAGCTAATGAAATATTAATAGCAAACGATATATCATCTTCAGATTGGGACGAGATCAAAAACGCTCTAATCAAACACTATTCCGACCCTAGATCGGAAGTCGCTCCCATCAGAGACTTACATCGAACGCGACAAGGAACCCTAACTTCTAAACAATTCTATACTAAAGTTATCGAAATTCAAACGGCGTTAATAGCACATTTTAACCTACACGGTGGAAATAGTAGCAAACGCGTGTTATTTAAAGAAATGTGCCTCGCACAGTTCATAGCAAACCTCAGAGAACCGCTTGGTTCTAATATTAGAAGCCGAAACCCTCAGAACATGACAGATGCACTCGAAGCATGTATAAGTGAAGAAAACATGTATTACATTAAATATCAGCCACCTATACGGAAATTCCCAACTTTCCGAAATACCGAGCTAAAACCAACGATAACTTTCAAACCACTGGATAGCAAGCAAATCATACCATATCAACCTAAACCAGGACCATCAGGCTATTACTCAAAACCCAACTGGGTACCAAAGCAAGAGTATAATAACAACAAGAATCGTTTCCCGGCAATAAAACAGGAAAGGAACGTAAACATAACGGAAACCGAGGAAACGGAAGTAGAAAGCGAAGAAGACGACGAAGAAAACTTGGAAGATACAGAAGATTTTTTTCAAGAAAATGCCTCGGAAACCAGCGAATAAATACGCACGGAAAACAAGAATTACCATACATTACGATACATATTAAAAACCGACCAATTCACCTCCTCATCGACACAGGTGCCGATGAATCATATCTTAACCCCGATCTTCTCAAACCTGAAAAATCTATACAAATTAAACCAGTAACAATCAAAACGGTCAGTCAGCCACTAACAGTAGACCGAATAGTAATCTTAAACGGAATCCAAGAGTTCAAAACTAAAGAAAAACTCAAATTTCACCTTCTCAAATTTCACGATACATTCGACGGACTAATAGGAACAAATCTAATGACACAATTAGGCATAGTAATAGACCTAAAAAATAAAAACTTAATCTTTCCTACTCATACAATGAAAATTAAATCATTTAAAGCAGGCAGCAAAAATATTAGTTTCACAAATGGCCTGCCAAGAACCCAACTAGAAGAACTTTTAGAAAAATATGAGAAATTATTCGACACAGAGTCAACACTACCCTATGCGGGAGATATAACACATTCAGTAGAATTGCTTAACGAGAAACCTATACATAAAAAGCAGTACAGGTACTCCAATGCCAAGATCCCAGAGATCAAAAGGCAGATAAAAGAATTATTGGCAAACGATGTTATCCAAGAGAGCAAGAGCCCTTGGAACAGTCCAATAATCATCGTCAACAAGAAAGACGATGAATCCGGAAAGAAAAAATTCCGGATGGTAATAGACTAACGAGAGCTAAACGCTAAAACGATAGACGACAGATTTCCTGTCCCAAATATTGAGAAACTACTGGACCAACTCAATGATTGCAAGTACTTCTCAGTAATCGACTTGAAATCCGGATTTCATCAGGTTAAAATGAACCCGGTTGATATTCCAAAAACAGCATTCTCTATACTCGGAAATCACTACGAGTTCAAAAGAATGCCATTTGGCCTGGAAAATGCGCCATCTACATTTCTGAGACTAATGAACCGAACACTAAACAGATATATAGGAAACATATGTCTCTGTTATATGGACGATATCATTGTCTATAGCAAGTCTAGCAACGAACACATACAACACTTAGATGCAATCTTCAAAACACTAAACAAGGCAATATGAGGATACAGCTAGACGAGTGCAAGTTCATGGAAAAACAAATAAAGTTCCTCGGACATATCGTCAATACTGAAGGGATCCAACCAGACCCAGACAAGATTGACACAATCACAAAAGTAACCATACCCAAAACCCCGAAACAAATCAAACAATTTCTAGGCTTAATAGGTTATTACCGCAAATTCATAAAGAATTTCGCGGAAAAAACAAAACCAATATCAAAACTATTGAAGAAAGGAGCAAAAATAAACCCCAAAGATGGTGAGTACTTAAAATTTTTCGAAGAATGCAAGACTCTTCTAACAACAAAACCCATCTTGGAATATCCGGACTTTAATAAAACGTTTAGGTTAACAACGGACGCATCGGATTACGCAATAGGAGCAATTCTGTCTCATGACGACACGGACAAGCCCATAGCATACGCAAGCCGTACACTAAATGAAGCGGAAAGAAAGTATGATGCCACTAACAAGGAACTATTGGCAATCGTATGGGCCACTAAACATTTCAGACCATATTTATATGGGGCAAAATTTGAAATTCATGCAGATCACCGACCACTAGAATGGCTGATGTCTTTAAAAGACCCCTCATCCAAGTTAGTACGATGGCGACTGAAGCTATCGGAATTCGATTTCAAAATAAATTATAAGAAAGGGACCAAGAACAACAATGCAGACGCATTATCCCGTCTGGAAATAAATTGCAACGAAACTTGCACAATTCCCACAACACAAACTCCAATAGACGACTTCAAAACACAATTAATATTCAAATTAGGACCTCAAGATAGGCCAGATAGACCAAACCGTACAATACAAACCATAAACAATAACACAAGGATTACATATCAAAAACAGCAATATCCTGAAGCATCAGTGCGATCAATAATAACCAGTGTAGTGTCAAAAAATAAAGGAAACATAGCGATAGAATGCGATGATAACGTAGCAGAAATACTAGCAAAATGGATAAAAACTTCAAAAAATAACAACCAGATAAATCTATGTCGAATACAACAACAAAGAGAGAACAATATTGCAATAGATAATCTAAAATTACACAAAACACTCACACGGGAACTACTACCTCAGGTACCATCAACATCCCAGAAAGAAGATGCGACACAAGTTCAAAAAAATCAAGATTTATCAAAAACGCAAGAAGAAATCATAACACTAGTATCGCCCACCACAAACCCAAGTGTACAGGAAATCAATAGCCCAACAGAGCAATTAAGAATAATAATTGAAACACATATAAAGGACCACAGAGGAACAAACGAAAACTATGCTCAAATACGAAAGAAATATAAGTTCGGTAACACCAAAGAAATGATCCAAAAATATATAAATAACTGTGACGTATGCAACAGAACAAAATACGACAGAAACCCAATTCAAATGGAACAACAGTTAACAGAAACAGCAACGAAACCAAACGAACGAGTACACATCGATACTTTCTCACTTAGGTCAAAACAATTCTTGACAATAATTGACGGATTCTCAAGGTTCGCATCAGCTTATGAACTACCAAACCGCGAATCAATAAAAATAATAAATACGTTAAAAAAACATTTCTCTCAAGAAGGAATTCCCAAAACAATCATCTCAGATTGCGCGACAGAATTTACCTCAGAAACATTTAAACAATTTACTGACAGATTTAATTTCATACACCACAAAACTACACCAAAAGCAAGTACAGGAAATGCCATGATAGAACGGTTGCACTCCACACTAACTGAAATAATACGAGTAAAATTTGACGAGAACAGAAAAATAAAAACGGACGACCTTATGACAGAAGCTATAATAGCATACAACAACTCTATTCATTCAGCAACAAGCTTTACACCAATAGAACTGCATAGAGCCCACATAATACTTCAAAAATTCCCAGAAAATTTAGCGACAGAAGACTTTGCCAAAACTCTACAATCAGAATACAGCCAACGCATTGAAGCAATTGCGGACAAGCAAAAAATAAATAAAAATAAAGAACCATCACCTCAATTACAAACCAGTGACATAACTTACGAAAAATTACATACAAGAGACAAGACAGCACCAAAATACATGAGACACACGATAACTCAAAATTCTCCCGGTCCTACAGCAAACACCAACAAAAGAAAAATCCACAAGAAAAATATTAAAAGACATTCTATTATTACAGCGTCACCGGATCAATCGACATAACTGACTACCCGCAAAATAAAGGCATCATACCAATAGTATTAGGGGAAGCAAGGATATACGAAAGCAATCTGCACATGTTATAAATACAACAGCATACCTACCAATAGCAATACAAAGCACAAACAATTTAGACAAAATATCCGAACAAATCAAAAAACAAAACAACACCAAACTTTACAAACTTTTCGAAACAAGACTTAGAACACTCAGAAAAGAAACGAAAACATTAATAGAAACAATGCTAACCATACAACCAAAAATACGGAACAGAAGAGGAATACATATAATCTTCGGAGACATAATAGGAGGAGCCGATACAGAACAAATAAACAAAGCATTAAAAATAATAAACACGAACGAAAACAGAATAATTTCGAAAATTAACGAGCAAATAGAGATAAATAAAAACATGATAAACCGATTTCGACAAATAGAAGACCATATTAACGGAGAAGTACAAAGCCTAACAAACAAGGTAAACGAGGCAAATCGACATTTAGTAACAGAACAAAATCTCCATTTAATAGAATATGTACTACGAAGCCTACAACAACATGTAGACGAAATACTTGACTCTATCCAACTACCTAAACAAGGATACATATCTCACTACCTTTTAACTAAGGAAGAAAGCAACTTCATTTATGATAATTTGGAACAACAAAAAATAGAAATAAATTCAGAGCACGAATTATATCAATTCCTACAAATAAAAACATATTTCAAGCATCCATTGATAGTATTCTCAATTATAATTCCACAATATTCCAAAGATATATTCCAACACATAAAATTATATCCTTTAACCGTTAACCAGACATATACCATTAAAATCCCATCCAAATTCATCCACACACACACCAAAAAATTGCAAAATATTCTAATTAACCCTGCGATAAGATCGACAATACATACTTCTGTAATAAAGAAGAAATCTACGACGCCCAAGATAAATGCATCGAGCACATAGTCACAAACCAACCAGCACAACGCACATTAACGGAAGGCAAAACCATCAACTATATCCAACAAATAGAGCAAAAATTCATCATAGTAAACGTGAATGAAACACTTGAATATAGAACGGATTGCACAAACCAAACATCAAAAAATCTACCAAGGCAATGTCTAATAACATTTCAGAACTGCACTATAACCATCAAGGGGATAACATACAACAATTTACATAGAGAATATCAGGGAACATATAGCTATGTACCGTTCAACGAAATAATCATAACCAATACAACTAAAGTATTGGACCCTGAAATAATCACCAATATCGTAATAGACAACATGAACAAACTGAATTACGTTGAGCAAATATCATTACCTCAAGCACACCACTACACCGCATGGAGCATAACTTCGATAATAACAGTCAGCATAATCATGTATCTTTGCATACTAAGATACTGCCCCAGCTGTACACCATGTCAATGGTATGGAAAAATCAAGCAATCAAAAGACATTAAGGACCTCTCAAGGAAGCTACAAAAAACCAATTCCACTGAGGACAGTGAAAATCTGGAGATGGAGGAGTTACATCCAACACCACTTAGCAGTATACCAACAACAACCTCACAATATGCTAAGATATTCCCAGACTACACTGTAAAAATTTTTATAATTAAAAAATTGGCTGACGGAATCTGCCGGACATTGAATAGCGATGTGTTTCCCGTCGACTGCGCCTACACAATTTGGGAAATTCCAGCTGTCAGAGAAATCATTCGCAGTTAACTGCATATAGCCTCACAGGTTTCGTATACTATTAATCGCACCGTTTCCTTCCCAACTTTCCAGCTCCATGCAAGAGATTTGGAATGAACATCCTTGGGACAGGTATCTTGGGAAATATGAGTTTCAATATAATGCGTCACATTTTTTTAAATAACTAATTTTCAAACTCACAATAAAGTCAATGCATGACGAAATTCCGTGCTCAATAAATTTCGCGTATTTTCGGCCATATGGCGCTTCATCAAATTAAGCTAAACAAATCAAAAATAGCTCGCGTCATGCGAGTGTGTATAAAAAATTGACTTCGGTCGTTTATTTTAATTTCCGAAAATGTAACCTCAAAATAAAATAATTTTGTTACATTCAAAATTTTATAGAAAAGTATTTGGTTACGATTAATTAGCCTAACGACACAATACCGTTTCTTCTTTTGCTGGTCTTTTAATCTAATTTTCCGAACACCATAAACAGCTCCTGTAACTCTTCAAAGGTGTCCCCCATTTTTAAAAGGTCACGTTGACGTAATATTTTAAAATATACCCTATATACTAATACAAACATAGCGATCATTGAGCAATTTATAATTATTTTCCAATAAAAATTCGTTCACGTAAATGATTATAAATTCGACAAAAATCAGACGACCATTTGTGTGCGTATAAAACAATTGACAATGACAAATTGATAAGTTGTGCTACAGCTTCACCAGCCAACGTGTCAAATTTTTCGTAACAAAAAACTTTCGTTGTTTTTCGTAAAGGTTTGACAAGTTGATATTCTTGTGTAATTTTGAACGATCTTTCGATTTTTTTTTTTCTAATAAACTTCTTAATCTTTTCATATTTCTATTTACTTTTCCACCTCACTACAAATATTGATGGAACTGTACAACAACAATATTACTTAACTTTATTTTTATTGTTTCTTTAGAAAATCAAATGATTGCTCCCTTGAGACAATTAATAATCATTGTATCATTGTATTTTCAGTGCAATTTGTATTCATTTATTAGAAGATAATTATCGTAAACAATTTTCACCTTGGGAAGTTTTCTTCGAACTACCTATACAATCTGGAGAAAAATAGAATAAAATGTTGTGTGCGCTTATTTGGGCAATAAAATGAGAGGTTGTAACAAAATCTGTAGGAAGGATCAAATTGTGTGTAAAGAGCGAAGTGTTTTAATTAAATCAAAGCCAACAAGTTTTACCGTTTTATTTCTTTGCTATATGTACAGTACTTTAAAATAATAATCATTAAGATTCTTTTTATTATTGTACATTTAAGATCGTCTTCATCTTAGTGTGTTCTCTTCTTTTTTTTTTTATTATTATTTTTATCTTTTTTAACTTATTTTTATGCTTTTTATGTAATTCTTATTATTTGTTGTTTTTGTAAAATAAAAAATTGAATTTATTTTCTCGTTGTTATCTTGGGAAAATCTTATTAAAGATGAAAAGTTAGCTTTATTTAGGTGTGTATATTTCAAATATTTTATTACATCTAATTTTGGTGAGAAAATTTTATTATTTGTATTAACATTATCTGTCAGCACAGACAGTGATTATTCGGCCATAGGATCTGTTCCTCCATCTTGGTCACCGGTTATAGTATCTGGTTTAGTATCGATAGGTGGCATAAAAGATTCTGGTTTCTTCGTAGTTGGTGCTTTTGTTGTCGTCTGAGGATTAGTGTCGCTTGGTTTTTCCGTAGTCAAATTATGACATAATTCTATAATCAGTTTACCTTCGTAATGCGACATAAAAAGAAAAAATATTATTATAAAATTGAATATAGAAATTTACTTGTTCGAACCCCGTGGGCTATCAATCAATCGAGAAACGCGACAGTTAATTTAATATCTTATAAAACCAAGGCATAATTAATCTTATAATGGTTAATTGATATATACCTCAGGTGGTGTTTCGTTATTCTGCGCTACTGTCCATTAATATTTTTTTGTTGTGTTTTGCAGTGTAATTTAAATTACGTTAAACAATTATTATTTTAATACGAGCATACTTACGGAGTGCAGTTTCATGCAGAGTTACAAATTCATCCATCTCACTCGATTCACTGTCATAAAAATCGTCAAATCCTGATTCAAAATATTTGAATAGATCTGTAAAATGTGTAGCACAATTTATTAATTAGCAACACTTTAATGGCTTTTTCAAAGCTGCCACACTATACCAAAAATACTGTACGCATTATTAAATGAAGCACACAGCACAATCAAGAGTAAATAAACGGCACTAGACTTCATTGAAACGATCTTTGAACACCACTTGTATTAATGAACTGAGTTGATTTGCAGTTCAAACCATTGTTTAAATATGGAAAAAAAAAATTTGTAAATTTAACAAATTTATGTTGAAGCACGAATACGTCTGATAGTAAAAAATAAATTCTCGTGTTTTAGTGTTTTGTTCTGGAAACTGATAAAATTTTATTATTCTTTTACAAGTTTTATTAAGTTGTATGTATTTAGGTTAAGGCCGATAAATTTTTATAACCATATTTTTTTAAGATTTGGATTATTACTCATCCGTACGTCCATCATATGGTTTGTCGGTTTGTCTATCGTTCTGTATATCGATCTTTCTGTCTTTTCTGTATTCTAGCCTGAATGAAGCGAAAGGCACAGGTTTCAATTTATCAGCAATTTATCTTAGAAATTAACAAACATGCAAATTTGCATTTTAAAAACTAACATGGTATCCAGGATTACTAGGGGGTACAGCCCGTCCATAACTTTACTCGTAGCTATGTGATGTTTTGCTATAAATATTACACCATTTGACCATTTGATAACTTTGTAACCGTTATTTTTTAGCTGAGTAGGAGTAGCGCTAGATTAGTGGCTAGACCTTAAATCAAAGAGTAAGGGCTTTTAAGATGATCTTACGTTGTTGGGACACCACACAAAAAACGTTTCAGACCAACAAATAGGCAGAATCTGGGTTTACCTTGAGCAGAATCGAACCGGAGAGCAAAGCCGCTTTAGTCCGGTAATAAGAACACTTACATTTAGGCGCATCATTAACGCTTACCATGTATATCCAGTAACCAGTACAAAAATTATTTTATGCGGAGAACAAATCACATTTTACTGGTTACATATCAAAAATTTCTTGTAAAGTGTTTTCCATCATTCAGCAGCTCTCCTTGTTGATGATTTTGATGAATATTCACTGTTGCCACATACTACCTTGATCAACAAGTTCCCGGAATAACCACCGTGTGACGCTCCCATCATTCCGATTTGAGTTCTGTTTTTTTTGTTAAGTTGGTACATCTGTTGTTGATATTCCCTCTAAATCTTAGCGTCATAGCTTGACATTTGCAAAAGTTACATAGTCAAGAGTACATCTATCTCTGTGTGTTGGCGATTATTTACAATTTTAGACATGATTTGCGAGGCTGAATCCAATCCCACATTCATCAAAAGGATCATTACTGGAGACGAGACGTGGGTTTATGAGTACGACACGCAATCCAGACATCAGGCAAGTGAATGGCGTTCACAAAAAAAAAAACCACGTCGTTTTCAGTCAAAAAAGAAGGCAATGCTCACGGTTTTCATGGATTACAACTGTGTAGTGCATCATGGATTTTTGCCAGAAGGCCAAACCGTAAACAAAGAGTATTATTTGGGCGTTAAGAGATCAGAATTGTGGGCAGAAAACTCGTGGATTTTGCACCATTATTCGTAATTTTTGACGAAAAATGCAACAAATATCATCCAACAGCCACCGAATTCACCTGATTTGGCTCCCTGTGACTTCTTTCTGTTCAATCGAGTTAAAAAACCATTACGGGGAACGCTTTTTAGCAGCCGAGAGGAAATAATGGAAAAATCACCAACAGACGCAGAGATAGATGTACTCTTGACTACGTAACTTTTGCAAATGTCAAGCTATGACGCTAATATTTAGAGGGAATATCAACAACAGATGTACCAACTTAACAAAAAAAACAGAACTCAAATCGGAACGATGGGAGCGCCACACGGTGGTTATTCCGGGAACTTGTTGATCAAGGTAGTATTAAACCATGTAGTAAACCATTAAACCAGCCCTGTTGTATGGATGCGTTCGTGCTATACAAAAAAAAACATAAAAAAAAGAATTTTGACAGAAAAAAAGAGAGTAGATAAAAAAGAAAAGTAGTGAAGTCAACACCAAAAATTAAATTAAAAAGTTATTGTAAATATAAAATAAAAAGTAATTTGTAGCGGAATACCAAATATTCCAGCTAACAAATAAAGTGTTTATTGATTTAATCCAGAGAGTGAACCAAGCAGCATCGATCCACAAAAATCGATCACCACGAGGAAAATGCCGCAAACATCCCATCCTTATTGCGCCATCTTGCAATATTCACCTTCACCTGATGTGATACTCTAGATCGCGATATAAGGCCACGTAAAGTGGTCGATGTGAGAAAAAGGCAGTGTTTAAATCGATGCCTACTTGGACGAATATTTGTTCTTGTAATTGCATCGTCTTAGGACGAATGGCACCTAGATTATATTAGAAAATAATTTCTGCCCATTGCATAACTTTTTTTTTGGGGGGGGTTTAAGTTTCACAACAACATTATGATGACCCCTTCCTTCAACAGCAACGCATGTGGTGCCATACTCAAAACATTAAATCGATTTCCAAATTATTTAAACCAATTACATAAAAATATTAAGTTTAGATTGGAAATTGAAAATAAGACAAATATAAATTTTGAGGAGCTGGAGGACTAAATAAAATAAAATTTGAGGAGCTGGAGGACAAACCTCACCTAATTATGCACACCTAATTATGAACCCAAATATGATAAATTCGAAGAAGATTATATCAATTACAAAGCTGAGCTATTAACACATCTGAAGAGGAAAAGGTCAACAATCGCTAATACTGCACCGGTGTGAAGTTTTTGGACACTTTTTTGGACAAAAATTTATGCGAGTATACATTGTGAATTTTTTGGACAAAATAAAAAATTAGTTTTTGGACAAATGTTTATGCGAGTGTACATACGTCTTTTAACAATCTATTAACCAAAAATAAAAGTATTCAAATAAAAGAAGCCTCAAATAATTTCTAACACTCATTTCCAAAATGCTTTTCAACAAATCAGTCCAGCACCACTTTCATATTTTGATATGAGTTGTAGGGCTCTTGCAAAAAAATTTAGAAAATTAACGAATTTCGTTTGGAATAAGAACGTTGTTCTCTATTAAACCAAATAGCATAAATCTCAGAGATTGGCTCATCACTCAGTGCCATTTTGATATGAGCCGTAGGGCTCTTGCAAAAAAAATTTGAATATTAATAAATCGACGAATTTCGTTTGGAACAAGGACGTTGTTCTCTATTATACCAAATAGCACGAATCTCAGAGATTGGCTCATATAGTGACTATATAGGTTGTAAAGGGCATACATTGCAGAATTTAAATCACTCAGTGCCATTTTGATATGAGCCGTAGGGCTCTCGCTAAAAAATTTTGAAAGATAATAAATCGACGAATTTCGTTTGGAACAAGGACGTTGGTCTCTATTATACCAAATAGCACGAATCTCAGAGATTGGCTCATATAGTGACTATATAGGTTGTAAAGAGCATATATTGCGGAATTTAAATCACTCAGTGCCATTTTGATATGAGCAGTAGGGCTCTTGCAAAAAAATTTTGAATATTAATAAATCGACGAATTTCGTTTGGAACAAGGACGTTGTTCTCTATTATACCAAATAGCACGAATCTCAGAGATTGGCTCATTTAGTGACTATATAAGTTGTAAAGGGCATACATTGCGGAATTGAAATCACTCAGTGCCATTTTGATATGAGCCGTAGGGCTCTTGCAAAAAAATTTAGAAAATCAACGAATTTCGTTTGGAACAAGGACGTTGTTCTCTATTATACCAAATAGCACGAATCTCAGAGATTGGCTCATATAGTGACTATATAGGTTGTAAAGGGCATACATTGCAGAATTTAAATCACTCAGTGCCATTTTAATATGAGCTGTAGGGCTCTTGCAAAAAAATTTTGAATATTAATAAATCGACGAATTTCGTTTGGAACAAGGACGTTGTTCTCTATTATACCAAATAGCACGAATCTCAGAGATTGGCTCATATAGTGACTATATAGGTTGTAAAGGGCATACATTGCAAAATTTAAATCACTCAGTGCCATTTTGATATGAGCCGTAGGGCTCTTGCAAAAAAATTTAGAAGAACAACGAATTTCGTTTGGAACAAGGACGTTGTTCTCTATTATACCAAATAGCACGAATCTCAGAGATTGGCTCATATAGTGACTATATAGGTTGTAAAGGGCATACATTGCAGAATTTAAATCACTCAGTGCCATTTTGATATGAGCCGTAGGGCTCTTGCTAAAAAATTTTGAAAGATAATAAATCGACGAATTTCGTTTGGAACAAGGACGTTGGTCTCTATTATACCAAATAGCATAAATCTCAGAGATTGGCTCATATAGTGACTATATAGGTTGTAAAGAGCATACATTGCGGAATTTAAATCACTTAGTGTCATTTTAATATGAGCCGTAGGGCTCTTGCAAAAAAATTTTGAATATTATTAAATCGCCGAAATTCGTTTGGAACAAGGACGTTGTTCTCTATTATACCAAATAGCACGAATCTCAGAGATTGGCTCATATAGTGACTATATAGGTTGTGAAAAGCATACATTGCGGAATTTAAACCACTCAGTGCCATTTTGATATGAGCCGTAGAGCTCTTGCAAAAATTTTTGAATATTAATAAATCGACGAAATTCGTTTGGAACAAGGACGTTGTTCTCTATTATACCAAATAGCACGAATCTCAGAGATTGGCTCATATAATGACTATACAAGTTGTAAAGGGCATATATTGCGGAATTTAAATCACTCAAAGCCATTATGATATGAGCCGTAGGGCTCTTTCAAAAAAATTTTGCATGTTGTTAATAAATCGACGAATTTCGTTTGGAATAAGGACGTTGTTCTCTATTATACCAAATAGCATAAATCTCAGAGATTGGCTCATATAGTGACTATATAGGTTGTAAAGGGCATACATTGCAGAATTTAAATCACTTAGTGTCATTTTGATATGAGCCGTAGGGCTCTTGCAAAAAAATTGTGAATATTATTAAATCGCCGAAATTCGTTTGGAACAAGGACGTTGTTCTCTATTATACCAAATAGCACGAATCTCAGAGATTGGCTCATATAGTGACTATATAGGTTGTAAAGGGCATACATTGCAGAATTTAAATCACTTAGTGCCATTTTGATATGAGCCGTAGGGCTCTTGCAAAAAAATTTAGAAAATCAACGAATTTCGTTTGGAACATGGACGTTGTTCTCTATTATACCAAATAGCACGAATATCAGAGATTGGCTCATATAGTGACTATATAGGTTGTAAAGGGCATACATTGCAGAATTTAAATCACTTAGTGCCATTTTGATATGAGCCGTAGGGCTCTTGCAAAAAAATTTTTTAATATTAATAAATCGACGAATTTCGTTTGGAACAAGGACGTGGTTCTCTATTATACCAAATAGCACGAATCTCAGAGATTGGCTCATATAGTGACTATATAGGTTGTAAAGGGCATACATTGCAGAATTTAAATCACTTAGTGCCATTTTGATATGAGCCGTAGGGCTCTTGCAAAAAAAATTTGAAAGATAATAAATCGCCGAATTTCGTTTGGAACAAGGACGTTGGTCTCTATTATACCAAATAGCACGAATCTCAGAGATTGGCTCATTTAGTGACTATATAGGTTGTAAAGGGCATACATTGCGGAATTGAAATCACTCAGTGCCATTTTGATATGAGCCGTAGGGCTCTTGCAAAAAAATTTAGAAAATCAACGAATTTCGTTTGGAACAAGGACGTTGTTCTCTATTATACCAAATAGCACGAATCTCAGAGATTGGCTCATATAGTGACTATATAGGTTGTAAAGGGCATACATTGCAGAATTTAAATCACTCAGTGCCATTTTGATATGAGCCGTAGGGCTCTTGCAAACAAATTTTGAATATTAATAAATCGACGAATTTCGTTTGGAACAAGGACGTTGTTCTTTATTATACCAAATAGCACGAATCTCAGAGATTGGCTCATATAGTGACTATATAGGTTGTAAAGGGCATACATTGTGAAATTTAAATCACTCAGTGCCATTTTGATATGAGCCGTAGGGCTCTTGCAAAAAAATTTAGAAAATCAACGAATTTCGTTTGGAACAAGGACGTTGTTCTCTATTATACCAAATAGCACGAATCTCAGAGATTGGCTCATATAGTGACTATATAGGTTGTAAAGGGCATACATTGCAGAATTTAAATCACTCAGTGCCATTTTGATATGAGCCGTAGGGCTCTCGCTAAAAAATTTTGAAAGATAATAAATCGACGAATTTCGTTTGGAACAAGGACGTTGGTCTCTATTATACCAAATAGCACGAATCTCAGAGATTGGCTCATATAGTGACTATATAGGTTGTAAAGAGCATATATTGCGGAATTTAAATCACTCAGTGCCATTTTGATATGAGCAGTAGGGCTCTTGCAAAAAAATTTTGAATATTAATAAATCGACGAATTTCGTTTGGAACAAGGACGTTGTTCTCTATTATACCAAATAGCACGAATCTCAGAGATTGGCTCATTTAGTGACTATATAGGTTGTAAAGGGCATACATTGCGGAATTGAAATCACTCAGTGCCATTTTGATATGAGCCGTAGGGCTCTTGCAAAAAAATTTAGAAAATCAACGAATTTCGTTTGGAACAAGGACGTTGTTCTCTATTATACCAAATAGCACGAATCTCAGAGATTGGCTCATATAGTGACTATATAGGTTGTAAAGGGCATACATTGCAGAATTTAAATCACTCAGTGCCATTTTAATATGAGCTGTAGGGCTCTTGCAAAAAAATTTTGAATATTAATAAATCGACGAATTTCGTTTGGAACAAGGACGTTGTTCTCTATTATACCAAATAGCACGAATCTCAGAGATTGGCTCATATAGTGACTATATAGGTTGTAAAGGGCATACATTGCAAAATTTAAATCACTCAGTGCCATTTTGATATGAGCCGTAGGGCTCTTGCAAAAAAATTTAGAAGAACAACGAATTTCGTTTGGAACAAGGACGTTGTTCTCTATTATACCAAATAGCACGAATCTCAGAGATTGGCTCATATAGTGACTATATAGGTTGTAAAGGGCATACATTGCAGAATTTAAATCACTCAGTGCCATTTTGATATGAGCCGTAGGGCTCTTGCTAAAAAATTTTGAAAGATAATAAATCGACGAATTTCGTTTGGAACAAGGACGTTGGTCTCTATTATACCAAATAGCATAAATCTCAGAGATTGGCTCATATAGTGACTATATAGGTTGTAAAGAGCATACATTGCGGAATTTAAATCACTTAGTGTCATTTTAATATGAGCCGTAGGGCTCTTGCAAAAAAATTTTGAATATTATTAAATCGCCGAAATTCGTTTGGAACAAGGACGTTGTTCTCTATTATACCAAATAGCACGAATCTCAGAGATTGGCTCATATAGTGACTATATAGGTTGTGAAAAGCATACATTGCGGAATTTAAACCACTCAGTGCCATTTTGATATGAGCCGTAGAGCTCTTGCAAAAATTTTTGAATATTAATAAATCGACGAAATTCGTTTGGAACAAGGACGTTGTTCTCTATTATACCAAATAGCACGAATCTCAGAGATTGGCTCATATAGTGACTATATAGGTTGTAAAGGGCATACATTGCAGAATTTAAATCACTTAGTGCCATTTTGATATGAGCCGTAGGGCTCTTGCAAAAAAAATTTGAAAGATAATAAATCGCCGAATTTCGTTTGGAACAAGGACGTTGGTCTCTATTATACCAAATAGCACGAATCTCAGAGATTGGCTCATTTAGTGACTATATAGGTTGTAAAGGGCATACATTGCGGAATTGAAATCACTCAGTGCCATTTTGATATGAGCCGTAGGGCTCTTGCAAAAAAATTTAGAAAATCAACGAATTTCGTTTGGAACAAGGACGTTGTTCTCTATTATACCAAATAGCACGAATCTCAGAGATTGGCTCATATAGTGACTATATAGGTTGTAAAGGGCATACATTGCAGAATTTAAATCACTCAGTGCCATTTTGATATGAGCCGTAGGGCTCTTGCAAACAAATTTTGAATATTAATAAATCGACGAATTTCGTTTGGAACAAGGACGTTGTTCTTTATTATACCAAATAGCACGAATCTCAGAGATTGGCTCATATAGTGACTATATAGGTTGTAAAGGGCATACATTGTGAAATTTAAATCACTCAGTGCCATTTTGATATGAGCCGTAGGGCTCTTGCAAAAAAATTTAGAAAATCAACGAATTTCGTTTGGAACAAGGACGTTGTTCTCTATTATACCAAATAGCACGAATCTCAGAGATTGGCTCATATAGTGACTATATAGGTTGTAAAGGGCATACATTGCAGAATTTAAATCACTCAAAGCCATTTTGATATGAGCCGTAGGGCTCTTGCAAAAAAATTTAGAAAATCAACGAATTTCGTTTGGAACAAGGACGTTGTTCTCTATTATACCAAATAGCACGAATCTCAGAGATTGGCTCATATAGTGACTATATAGGTTGTAAAGGGCATACATTGCAGAATTTAAATCACTCAGTGCCATTTTGATATGAGCCGTAGGGCTCTTGCAAAAAAATTTAGAAAATCAACGAATTTCGTTTGGAACAAGGACGTTGTTCTCTATTATACCAAATAGGACGAATCTCAGAGATTGGCTCATATAGTGACTATATAGGTTGTAAAGGGCATACATTGCAAAATTCAAATCACTCAGTGCCATTTTGATATGAGCCGTAGGGCTCTTGCAAAAAAATTTTGAATATTAATAAATCGACGAATTTCGTTTGGAACAAGGACGTTGTTCTCTATTATACCAAATAGCACGAATCTCAGAGATTGGCTCATATAGTGACTATATAGGTTGTAAAGGGCATACATTGCGAAATTTAAATCACTCAGTGCCATTTTGATATGAGCCGTAGGGCTCTTGCAAAAAAATTTAGAAAATCAACGAATTTCGTTTGGAACAAGGACGTTGTTCTCTATTATACCAAATAGCACGAATCTCAGAGATTGGCTCATATAGTGACTATATAGGTTGTAAAGGGCATACATTGCAGAATTTAAATCACTCAGTGCCATTTTGATATGAGCCGTAGGGCTCTTGCAAAAAAATTTAGAAAATCAACGAATTTCGTTTGGAACAAGGACGTTGTTCTCTATTATACCAAATAGCACGAATCTCAGAGATTGGCTCATATAGTGACTATATAGGTTGTAAAGGGCATACATTGCGAAATTTAAATCACTCAGTGCCTAGAAAATCAACGAATTTCGTTTGGAACAAGGACGTTGTTCTCTATTATACCAAATAGCATAAATCTCAGAGATTGGCTCATATAGTGACTATATAGGTTGTAAAGGGCATACATTGCAGAATTTAAATCACTTAGTGCCATTTTGATATGAGCCGTAGGGCTCTTGCAAAAAAATTTAGAAAATCAACGAATTTCGTTTGGAACAAGGACGTTGTTCTCTATTATACCAAATAGCACGAATCTCAGAGATTGGCTCATATAGTGACTATATAGGTTGTAAAGGGCATACATTGCAGAATTTAAATCACTCAGTGCCATTTTGATATGAGCCGTAGGGCTCTTGCAAAAAAATTTAGAAAATCAACGAATTTCGTTTGGAACAAGGACGTTGTTCTCTATTATACCAAATAGCACGAATCTCAGAGATTGGCTCATTTAGTGACTATATAGGTTGTAAAGGGCATACATTGCAGAATTTAAATCACTCAGTGCCATTTTGATATGAGCCGTAGGGCTCTTGCAAAAAAATTTAGAAAATCAACGAATTTCGTTTGGAACAAGGACGTTGTTCTCTATTATACCAAATAGCACGAATCTCAGAGATTGGCTCATATAGTGACTATATAGGTTGTAAAGGGCATACATTGCGGAATTGAAATCACTCAGTGCCATTTTGATATGAGCCGTAGGGCTCTTGCAAAAAAATTTAGAAAATCAACGAATTTCGTTTGGAACAAGGACGTTGTTCTCTATTATACCAAATAGCACGAATCTCAGAGATTGGCTCATATAGTGACTATATAGGTTGTAAAGGGCATACATTGCAGAATTTAAATCACTCAGTGCCATTTTGATATGAGCCGTAGGGCTCTTGCAAAAAAATTTTGAATATTAATAAATCGACGAATTTCGTTTGGAACAAGGACGTTGTTCTCTATTATTCCAAATAGCACGAATCTCAGAGATTGGCTCATATAGTGACTATATAGGTTGTAAAGGGCATACATTGTGAAATTTAAATCACTCAGTGCCATTTTGATATGAGCCGTAGGGCTCTTGCAAAAAAATTTAGAAAATCAACGAATTTCGTTTGGAACAAGGACGTTGTTCTCTATTATACCAAATAGCACGAATCTCAGAGATTGGTTCATATAGTGACTATATAGGTTGTAAAGGGCATACATTGCAGAATTTAAATCACTCAAAGCCATTTTGATATGAGCCGTAGGGCTCTTGCAAAAAAATTTAGAAAATCAACGAATTTCGTTTGGAACAAGGACGTTGTTCTCTATTATACCAAATAGCACGAATCTCAGAGATTGGCTCATATAGTGACTATATAGGTTGTAAAGGGCATACATTGCGAAATTTAAATCACTCAGTGCCTAGAAAATCAACGAATTTCGTTTGGAACAAGGACGTTGTTCTCTATTATACCAAATAGCATAAATCTCAGAGATTGGCTCATATAGTGACTATATAGGTTGTAAAGGGCATACATTGTGAAATTTAAATCACTCAGTGCCATTTTGATATGAGCCGTAGGGCTCTTGCAAAAAAATTTAGAAAATCAACGAATTTCGTTTGGAACAAGGACGTTGTTCTCTATTATACCAAATAGCACGAATCTCAGAGATTGGTTCATATAGTGACTATATAGGTTGTAAAGGGCATACATTGCAGTATTTAAATCACTCAAAGCCATTTTGATATGAGCCGTAGGGTTCTTGCAAAAAAATTTAGAAAATCAACGAATTTCGTTTGGAACAAGGACGTTGTTCTCTATTATACCAAATAGCACGAATCTCAGAGATTGGCTCATATAGTGACTATATAGGTTGTAAAGGGCATACATTGCGAAATTTAAATCACTCAGTGCCATTTTGATATGAGCCGTAGGGCTCTTGCAAAAAAATTTAGAAAATCAACGAATTTCGTTTGGAACAAGGACGTTGTTCTCTATTATACCAAATAGCACGAATCTCAGAGATTGGCTCATATAGTGACTATATAGGTTGTAAAGGGCATACATTGCAGAATTTAAATCACTCAGTGCCATTTTGATATGAGCCGTAGGGCTCTTGCAAAAAAATTTAGAAAATCAACGAAATTCGTTTGGAACAAGGACGTTGTTCTCTATTATACCAAATAGCACGAATCTCAGAGATTGGCTCATATAGTGACTATATAGGTTGTAAAGGGCATACATTGCAGAATTTAAATCACTTAGTGCCATTATGATATGAGCCGTAGGGCTCTTGCAAAAAAATTTAGAAAATCAACGAATTTCGTTTGGAACAAGGACGTTGTTCTCTATTATACCAAATAGCACGAATCTCAGAAATTGGCTCATACAGTGACTATATAGGTTGTAAAGGGCATACATTGCAGAATTTAAATCACTCAGTGCCATTTTGATATGAGCCGTAGGGCTCTTGCAAAAAAATTTTGAATATTAATAAATCGACGAATTTCGTTTGGAACAAGGACGTTGTTCTCTATTATACCAAATAGCACGAATCTCAGAGATTGGCTCATATAGTGACTATATAGGTTGTAAAGGGCATACATTGCAGAATTTAAATCACTCAGTGCCATTTTGATATGAGCCGTAGGGCTCTTGCAAAAAAATTTTGAATATTAATAAATCGACGAATTTCGTTTGGAACAAGGACGTTGTTCTCTATTATACCAAATAGCACGAATCTCAGAGATTGGCTCATATAGTGACTATATAGGTTGTAAAGGGCATACATTGCGAAATTTAAATCACTCAGTGCCATTTTGATATGAGCCGTAGGGCTCTTGCAAAAAAATTTAGAAAATCAACGAATTTCGTTTGGAACAAGGACGTTGTTCTCTATTATACCAAATAGCACGAATCTCAGAGATTGGCTCATATAGTGACTATATAGGTTGTAAAGGGCATACATTGCAGAATTTAAATCACTCAGTGCCATTTTGATATGAGCCGTAGGGCTCTTGCAAAAAAATTTTGAATATTAATAAATCGACGAATTTCGTTTGGAACAAGGACGTTGTTCTCTATTATACCAAATAGCACGAATCTCAGAGATTGGCTCATATAGTGACTATATAGGTTGTAAAGGGCATACATTGCGAAATTTAAATCACTCAGTGCCATTTTGATATGAGCCGTAGGGCTCTTGCAAAAAAATTTAGAAAATCAACGAATTTCGTTTGGAACAAGGACGTTGTTCTCTATTATACCAAATAGCACGAATCTCAGAGATTGGCTCATACAGTGACTATATAGGTTGTAAAGGGCATACATTGCAGAATTTAAATCACTCAGTGCCATTTTGATATGAGCCGTAGGGCTCTTGCAAAAAAAATTTGAATATTAATAAATCGACGAATTTCGTTTGGAACAAGGACGTTGTTCTCTATTATACCAAATAGCACGAATCTCAGAGATTGGCTCATATAGTGACTATATAGGTTGTAAAGGGCATACATTGCAGAATTTAAATCACTCAGTGCCATTTTGATATGAGCCGGAAGGCTCTTGCAAAAAAATTTTGAATATTAATAAATCGACGAATTTCGTTTGGAACAAGGACGTTGTTCTCTATTATACCAAATAGCACGAATCTCAGAGATTGGCTCATATAGTGACTATATAGGTTGTAAAGGGCATACATTGCGAAATTTAAATCACTCAGTGCCATTTTGATATGAGCCGTAGGGCTCTTGCAAAAAAATTTAGAAAATCAACGAATTTCGTTTGGAACAAGGACGTTGTTCTCTATTATACCAAATAGCAAATATCTCAGAGATTGGCTCATATAGTGACTATATAGGTTGTAAAGGGCATACATTGCAGAATTTAAATCACTCAGTGCCATTTTGATATGAGCCGTAGGGCTCTTGCAAAAAAATTTAGAAAATCAACGAAATTCGTTTGGAACAAGGACGTTGTTCTCTATTATACCAAATAGCACGAATCTCAGAGATTGGCTCATATAGTGACTATATAGGTTGTAAAGGGCATACATTGCAGAATTTAAATCACTCAGTGCCATTTTGATATGAGCCGTAGGGCTCTTGCAAAAAAATTTAGAAAATCAACGAATTTCGTTTGGAACAAGGACGTTGTTCTCTATTATACCAAATAGCACGAATCTCAGAGATTGGCTCATATAGTGACTATATAGGTTGTAAAGGGCATACATTGCAGAATTTAAATCACTCAGTGCCATTTTGATATGAGCCGTAGGGCTCTTGCAAAAAAATTTTGAATATTAATAAATCGACGAATTTCGTTTGGAACAAGGACGTTGTTCTCTATTATACCAAATCGCACGAATCTCAGAGATTGGCTCATATAGTGACTATATAGGTTGTAAAGGGCATACATTGCGAAATTTAAATCACTCAGTGCCATTTTGATATGAGCCGTAGGGCTCTTGCAAAAAAATTTAGAAAATCAACGAATTTCGTTTGGAACAAGGACGTTGTTCTCTATTATACCAAATAGCACGAATCTCAGAGATTGGCTCATATAGTGACTATATAGGTTGTAAAGAGCATACATTGCAGAATTTAAATCACTCAGTGCCATTTTGATATGAGCCGTAGGGCTCTTGCTAAAAAATTTTGAAAGATAATAAATCGACGAATTTCGTTTGGAACAAGGACGTTGGTCTCTATTATACCAAATAGCATAAATCTCAGAGATTGGCTCATATAGTGACTATATAGGTTGTAAAGAGCATACATTGCGGAATTTAAATCACTTAGTGTCATTTTGATATGAGCCGTAGGGCTCTTGCAAAAAAATTTTGAATATTAATAAATCGCCGAAATTCGTTTGGAACAAGGACGTTGTTCTCTATTATACCAAATAGCACGAATCTCAGAGATTGGCTCATATAGTGACTATATAGGTTGTAAAGGGCATACATTGCAGAATTTAAATCACTTAGTGCCATTTTGATATGAGCCGGAAGGCTCTTGCAAAAAAATTTTGAAAGATAATAAATCGCCGAATTTCGTTTGGAACAAGGACGTTGGTCTCTATTATACCAAATAGCACGAATCTCAGAGATTGGCTCATATAGTGACTATATAGGTTGTAAAGAGCATACATTGCGGAATTTAAATCACTCAGTGTAATTTTGATATGAGCCGTAGGGCTCTTGCAAAAAAATTTTGAATATTATTAAATCGCATAAATTCGTTTGGAACAAGGACGTTGTTCTCTATTATACCAAATAGCACGAATCTCAGAGATTGGCTCATATAGTGACTATATAGGTTGTAAAGAGCATACATTGCGGAATTTAAATCACTCAGTGTCATTTTGATATGAGCCGTATGGCTCTTGCAAAAAAATGTTGCAGTTAATAAATCGACGAATTTCGTTTGGAACAAGGATGTTGTTCTCTATTATACCAAATAGCAAAAATCTCAGAGATTGGCTCATATAGTGACTACATAGGTTGTAAAGGGCATACATTGCGGAATTGAAATCACTCAGTGTCATTTTGACATGAGCCGTAGGGCTCTCGCAAAAAAATTTTGAATGTTAATAAATCGCAGAATTTCGTTTGGAACAAGAACTTTGTTCTCTATTTGGTATAATAGAGAACAACGTCCTTATTCCAAACGAAATTCGTTGATTTATTAACAACATTCAAAATTTTTTTGCAAGAGCCCTACTGCTCATATCAAAATGGCACTGAGTGATTTTAATTCCGCAATGTATGCCCTTTACAACCTATACAGTCACTATATGAGCCAATCTCTGAGATTCGTGCTATTTGGTATAATAGAGAACAACGTCCTTGTTCCAAACGAAATTCGTCGATTTATTAACTTTCAAATTTTTTTTGCAAGAGCCCTTCGGCTCATATCAAAATGGCACTGAGTGATTTAAATTCCGCAATGTATGCCCTTTACAACCTATATAGTCACTATATGAGCCAATCTCTGAGATTTATGCTATTTGGTATAATAGAGAACAACGTCCTTATTCCAAACGAAATTCGTCGATTTATTAACAACATGCAAAATTTTTTTGAAAGAGCCCTATGGCTCATATCATAATGGCTTTGAGTGATTTAAATTCCGCAATATATGCCCTTTACAACTTATATAGTCATTATATGAGCCAATCTCTGAGATTCGTGCTATTTGGTATAATAGAGAACAACGTCCTTGTTCCAAACGAATTTCGTCGATTTATTAATATTCAAAATTTTTTGCAAGAGCTCTACGGCTCATATCAAAATAGCACTGAGTGGTTTAAATTCCGCAATGTATGCTTTTCACAACCTATATAGTCACTATATGAGCCAATCTCTGAGATCCGTGCTATTTGGTATAATAGAGAACAACGTCCTTGTTCCAAACGAAATTCGTCGATTTATTAATATTCAAAATTTGTTTGAAAGAGCCCTACGGCTCATATCAAAATGGCACTGAGTGATTTCAATTCCGCAATGTATGCCCTTTACAACCTATATAGTCACTAAATGAGCCAATCTCTGAGATTCGTGCTATTTGGTATAATAGAGAACAATGTCCTTGTTCCAAACGAATTTCGTCGATTTATTAATATTCAAAATTTTTTTGCAAGAGCCCTACGGCTCATATCAAAATGGCACTGAGTGGTTTAAATTCCGCAATGTATGCTCTTTACAACCTATATAGTCACTATATGAGCCAATCTCTGAGATCCGTGCTATTTGGTATAATAGAGAACAACGTCCTTGTTCCAAACGAAATTCGTCGATTTATTAATATTCAAAATTTTTTTGAAAGAGCCCTACGGCTCATATCAAAATGGCACTGAGTGATTTAAATTCCGCAATGTATGCCCTTTACAACCTATATAGTCACTATATGAGCCAATCTCTGAGATTTATGCTATTTGGTATAATAGAGAATAACGTCCTTATTCCAAACGAAATTCGTCGATTATTTATTAACAACTTTCAAAATTTTTTTGCAAAGTCCCTATGGGGCTTAATTCGTTGAATTGTTGAAAAGAAAATTAGAAATGATTGTTAGAAATTATTTGAGGCCTATTTTATTTGAATAACGTTATTTTTGTTAAATACACTGTTAAATGATGTACACCCCGCATAAATATATGTCCAAAAACTTAATTTTTCTAAAATCTTAATTTTGTCCAAAAACTTCACAGTACACTCGCTTAAATTTTTGTCCCAAAAAAAAAAGTGTCCAAAAACTTCACACCGGTTAATACTGCAGGGTCATCGGCGAGTGGTACGGAACCAATTTTATCGAACACGAAAACATCACTAGACTAGAAGTGCCATACGGATCTTCCAGTGACGATAAAAAAAGAATAAAATCAATTAACGTGAGCTTTCTGACAGAAATTGTGCATCTATTTCACAGAAGCTACACATTTGTGCAGATATTTTGTAATACTTTGTGTTAGAGATTACTTTGCGGAACGTGCATGTGAAGGTTGTCTGACACAACGGAACATCATTGTGCTACAAACAAATTATAACGGGATAAGTTATAACTGATTAACATTTGTGGTTAATCACATCCCTCAAAACACAATCCATCGCAATCAACACGACAAGAACTCAGACAACCTCAGACGTTCCACTCATTCTCAACGAAAATATCGTCACCGACCTGCACATTTTGCAATGCCAATAGCCACTCTATTTTCAAGTGCAACCTAATTCAAGGCGCTAGAAGTTCCCAAGAGGCGCGAGGCTGTTGAGATATGAAATCGAAATTATGTTTTAATTGCCTACAAAAATCACATATGGCCAGCAAGTGCCCCTCTAGCAGCACATGTCATGTGTGCCGACGCATTCACCATACTATGCTTCATTTAGATGGTGCCATAACTCAAACAACTACTGTTCCTGTTATTTCTGCTGACGCAGTAATGGCAACTCTACAGCCTACTTCAAAATCGATGACAGCAGGGACTTCAATTTCATCAACCTTAACATTGCCATCACAAAGGTCGTCATACATCATACTTGCAACAGTTCTAGTCATTGTGTATGATAAATTTGAAACTCCATTTATCGCCCGTGCCTTTTTGGACTCTGTGTCACAGTTGAATTTTATGACCACAGCATTAGCTAAACGGCTTGGCTTAAGATTAAAATGCACGACCAATATCATCTCCGGAATTGGTACTGCAACAGTACCAGCGAATCACAGCACAACAGTTCTTGTTAAATCTCGAACTAGCAATTTCTCAGCAAACATCAATTGCTTGATTTTGCCAAAAATAACAGATTGTCAACCAAGCGTGCCACTCAGTAGATCTGATATTAACATCCCTGTAAATCTTCAGTTGGTTGATCCGAACTTCGATACTCCACAGCAGATTGACCTGCTCTTAAAATACGCAATTTGGCTGGGTGATCTCAGGAAACACTCATAGCACCCCAAGATCATCTGACAATTTGATGAATCAAATTGAAAAGTTGGCGTGCAAGATGACGACTGATGCTATCAATATATCTATTGGCGTGACGACCCATCTCAGAGGCTGGAAACATACAAATTGAATCGTGTAACATATGGCACTTCATCCGGTGGCTGGATTACCTGCAATAATGCTGCAAATCACATACAAATTCTGGATAGTATAAAACACAGAAACGATTACCAAAAGGTGGTTGCTACGATGTCGTATGTCAGTCGTTTTATAAAAAATCTAAAATTATCTCCAGAAGATTGAATACGACGACCGCTCGATGCAATCGACTATGAGGCTGGTGTTCAACTTATTGTATATTTGGTTCAACATGAGTGCTACGAAGATGTTTTCAAGGAGCTACGCAAGGGTATCTCAATCAAGGATGTAAACCTAAAATCTCTATCGTTCTTTCTAGATCAAGCTGGCATCATTAGTATTGGAGGTCGACTACAGTTTTCATCACTGGCATATACAGCGAAGCATCCCATTCTGTTGCCGCCTAGGCATTTTATAACAGAATCATTACCCACATATCTACACAGAAAACATCTGCATGTGGAACCTCAAGCATTACTGTCAATTGTACGTGATCAGTTTTGGCCAATAAATGGTATACAGGTAGCGAAGAAAGTTTGCAGTCAATGCGTACGTTGCGCCATATTTCGACCATGCACTCTGATCGTGTAAAAATTACACCGGAATTCTACAATACAGCAATAGATGTGGTCCCGTTTTCATTCATCATAAGGGTCGGGGTAAACCGCCAACCAAAACATATTTGTTTGTCTAGCCACCAAGGCGGTACACATGGAACTAGTTGCAGACCTCTCATCAAGTGCATTTCTCAACGCTTTCTCGAGATTTACAAGCACAAGGGGACTTTGCAAATACGTTTTCATCGAAAGAGGTACAAACTTTGTAGGAGCCAACTCTGAGTTGAACGCAATATACAAGATGATACAGTTCGATGAAATTGAACAGGAGATTAAAACAATGTGCAGAGATGACCATATCAACTGGCACTTTTATGCTACAGGTGCTCCTCATTTTGGCGGATTGCATAAAGCTGCAGTCAAATCGTTCCAAATCGTGATGGGAACAGCTAGTTTAACGTATGAGGAATTGAACTCCCTTGTAAAACAGGTCGAGGCGGTGCTCAATTCCTCTGTGTGCAAAACAAACGTCCAACGCTAAATAAATATTCATACTCACATCAGGTCATTTTTTAATTGGTCGTCCACTTGTGAGCATTCCAGAAACTGGCATAAGGGAGAAGAAGGTACCGCTAAAACAACGATGGGAAATGCTTGTTCAATTAAGGCAACATTTTTGGGATAGATGGTCCAAAGCCTATTTGCAATACCGTCTCTTAAATGGAAAAAGGGTCGGGTCGTTGAGGTACATCCAGGATCCGACGGACTAGTGAGATTTGTGACTCTTAAGACTGCCACTGGACTTTTGAAACGTTCAATCACCAAAATCTGTCCCTTGCCAATCGAGACATCAGAGATTGAACCATCCGTTCAACGCGGGGAAAATGTTAACGACACATAAAATGCTGTACCACACTGTGTCGCGTCGGACAACACAAACATCATCAACATCATTATAATAAACAACAAAACAGTTATCTTTGAACTGTATTATAAAAATCTATACTTGTTCTGTAAAAATAAAAATGTTCACTTAGTATTTCAAACTCATAGTGTACATATATATATTTTGCCTTCAATATTATATTGTGAAACTAGAAAATTAAATAAAGTACTTCAACATATGTGGTGAATTCAATTCTGCATTTTGAATCACTAATAATAATCCTTACGATAAAATAATCGTAATCGTCAACACAACCAATAAACCAAATTGGCTAGCAAGATGCCCAAAAATTAAAAATATGACGTTTTTTAATGAAGAGAATTAGCCAGGCCTGCAAAGGTGTGCTATAAGATGTTCAATTACGGAGTGCTGTAAAATAAGCAATAAACGATGCCATATTTTATTGCACTGGGGTGAAAACAATAAAGAAGGCAACGTCATGTAAACATTACTGGATCATTAACATAAGCCAGAGAGAAACCAAACTAATAGCTAACCCAGCCAACATCGTTGAAGAAAATTCAGTTTCAGAAAGCTCGGAAGTACGAGGGCGGATTGAAAA
Source organism: Tipula vernalis (assembly GCA_958295665.1). Taxonomy (NCBI): domain Eukaryota; kingdom Metazoa; phylum Arthropoda; class Insecta; order Diptera; family Tipulidae; genus Tipula; species Tipula vernalis. The sequence goes on along the minus strand of OY282558.1, from coordinate 398,744,409 downwards.
TGAAGCTACCTAAGTAGGAAAACAAAATTTTTTTTTGCCAAAAACCATTTATTTCTCAACATAGTCTCCATTTAATTCGACATACTTAGTAAGACGATATTCCAACTTTTTTATACCATCTGAATAATACGATTTCGGGAATCCCTCAAAATACGCGTTAGTTTCGATAATCACTTCTTCGTTTGAGATGAATCTTTGTCCTGCGAGCCATTTTTTCAAGTTTGGAAACAGGAAAAAGTCACTAGGAGCTAAATCTGGACTATAAGGTGGATGATCAACCAATTCGAAGTGTATTTCACGTAATTTTAGCATCGTATCTAATGCTGTGTGAACCGGTGCGTTGTCTTGAAGAAAGAGCATTTTTTTCTTCTTTAAATGTGGTCGTTTTTCCTTGATTGCATCAACCAATTAATCCAATAATGCACGATAATACTTTCCTGTGATTGTGGATCCTTTTTCAAGATAATCGATGAGCAATATTCCGTGTGCATCCCAAAATACAGTGGCCATAACCTTGCCAGCCGATTTCACTACCTTTGCCTTCTTCGGAGCACTTCCACCAGCTTCCACCCATTGTTTCGAATGATTTTTGGTTTCAGGTGTGTAGTGGTGGACCCACGTTTCATCAACAGTAATTAATCGACGCCAAAAATCAACAGGATTACGCTTTATCATGTCCAAACACCGCTGTGAAGTGGTCTGTCGAACTCGTTTTTGTTCGATACTGAGCTAACGCGGCACCCATCTTGCCGATAGCTTTTTCATATGCAAATGTTCATGCAAAATGTTGAACACACGTTCATATGATATGTTTACCATTTCAACAATCTCACGCAACTTGACTCGGCGATCATTCATAACGATATCGAGGATTTTCTTGATATTTTCTTCAGTAACCACCTCTTTTGGCCTTCCTGTTGATGGCTTCTTCGGCTGCGTTTAAATTCAGCAATCCAATATTTTACCATGTAATCTGACGGAGCAGACTCACCGTAATGTTTATCGAGCTTTTCTTTTGTCTCTTTCGCCGTTTTCCCTTTCAAATAATAGTGTTTAATCACTGCACGAAATTCGTTTTTTTCCATTTTTCAAGAAACACAAAAGTTGCTTACTTCAAACGACTACAACAAATAAACTAATCGATGAATTTGGGTGAAATTTTAACAGCTGACGTTTGACAGATCGCAATTTCTAAAAAACAAAAAATTGTTGTGTTTGTGCTGCCATCTAGCGCTAGGTAGCTTCATTTTCAATCCGCCCTCGTATTAACAGAAACTCAACGTTCAGTTTTAAGACCTAATGTTCAGGTCAATCGTAGCGTATTCTTGCCCACAGATACATGTAACGAATGGGAATGGCCAAACTGTCACCGTGCGTGCGCTGCTGGACTCGGGATCGCAAGCTTCATTAGTTACAGAGTCTCTGGTCCAAACAATCAACCTCAACAGGAAGTTTTCCAAGTGTACAATCATTGGTTTAGATGATGTTACAGCAACGATGACAAGAGGACGAACAAACATCAAAATTATGGCTAGAGACAATTTAAGTCAAATTCTTAAAAAGTTTAACCTGTCTGATCCAAAGTTTTCGGTACTATCGAATATTGATGTCCTGCTAGATGATGGCGTTATATTCAAATGTTTGAGGCCGGAAGAGAAATCGATTTCTGAAGATACCACACTTCAATCGTCAATATTTGGATGGCTTATTACTAGCACTACTCAAAACCAAAGCAGTCTCAGATCCTACTCGAACAAGGTTTTTGAGGAATAATATGTGAAGTGTATGAACGGCTTGAAAAAATTCTTGGATTTGAAGGAGCCACCTTCTAAATGTCGAAAACAAAGTGTGAGTGATTTTATGAAAATTATAAAACGTGATGTTAATGGTCGATATATCGTGCATCTATCGTACCTCTAAGGAAGCCGGAGAATCTAATTGGAGATTCATATACAACAGAATTGAAACGTTTAAATGCAATGGAACGACTATTCCAGAAAAACTCTGACTTCAAGGCGGAATACCACAAGTTCATGGAGGAATACTTACAGTTGAGACATTTGACCATAATTAATGATCAAACGTGCGTAAGAAAGAATATAATACCAAAATACATCAACATAAATATTAAAAATAATTCAAAAACCGCAAGTTTAGTAAAAGCTAAAGCTGAGAAATTATGGCTAAAAAGTGAAATAAAAATGTTGTATACTAAAGTCAACCAATTAAACAGGCTTTGTCTTTTACGTCGGTTGAACGTGTTTTTTTTGTAAAATTATTTTCTGAAATATTTTTTTTTTATAAATTTTAAATTAACAGCAAACGTCCAACCCGAGAGATGTTATTCTAATATCTAAACACAGTATTCCATTAAGGGCCGCACAAGTAATTTGATATCGAAATCTAAAAATGAAATAATCAAATTTAGATAATTCGGGTGACAAAAGTTCATCCGATTATGATGATTTTGGCGAAGTCTACGGAACGATTAAGGGATCAAGGGGAAGTCATTAAAGAAACTCTTGCTATATGTATTTTAGTAAAGAAGGGCGATTAGTTGAAGCTGCAGGACTGTCGATGATACTGGCTGAACGTGCCGCTATTTTATTTTTATTTTTTGTTTTTGTTATTTTTAAGTTGCTCCCGTTTTTGGTAAGCCTGTTATGAATGAGCTGATGCTCAAAACAGGGTGTACCGGATTAAGTAAGTAAATAAGTAAGTAAATTAAATATGCAAGTATACAATCTACATCTACAAATCGCGAGATATTTCCATTACATCGAATATATCGAAATAATGGAGTATGTTGATAAGCTAGTAGAAAGGAGGTTAATGTCAAAAGGTTCACCATAAAACTGAAAAGGTTGAAACTTTTAACCACAAGAAGAAATGACCAAAGGAACACAACTGCGGTTATACCAACAACAAACTATAAGTTCCACCACTTGATCGAGAATCATACGGAAGTACAGTTTGATCATGAGGAGATAACGTTATTACAAAAAGGGTTGAAATACAACGTAAGCCCAGTCAACAACACTAAAAACCAAAATAAAATTTTGATGAACATAGAGAACGCTATTACAAAAACAAATTTGAACCATCAGAATGAAATTAGAAACATGGTAGTACAAAAAATAAAAAACCAAATTCGAGAATTACCACCAATACATAACAACGAGAATATAATAGCTGTAAACATTAAGAACAAAATAAATAACAACGGTGCAGTTATTGTTAAGGCCGATAATGGAAATACTATAGTAATAATGGATAGGCGAGATTACGATTTTAAAATTATTGAATTCATCGTTAATAACAGTGTACAGGAATTGAATGAAGATCCAACGACAACGTACAATTCGAACATGAAAGCCATTAATTATAAATCAACACATTTACTAAATAATAGGGACATCAGACAGCAAAAAATGATGAAACCAAGGATCCCGGTAATTAGTTGAATGCCCAAAATTCATAAAGTAGACATACTGATGAGGCCAGTAGTGAATTTTACATCCGCGCCGTCATACAAAATCGCTAAATTTATAAATCAATGGCTTTATAACAATCTTTGTTTGGAAAGGGACCACTCCATTAAAAACAACTTGGAGTTGGTAAACAAGATTGAGGCAATTAACATACCGACGAATGCAAAATAACCGTCATTTGATGTCACCAACATGTATTCTAACAAACCGGTAGATGAAACTTTGGAAATTACGAGGAAAATATTATTGGATCAGCGAATAGACATACATGTCATAAACGAGATTGTCACTTTATTAAAAGAAATTACCAGCCAAAACTACTTCAAACATGGGAATAAATACTACATCCAAAACGACGGTTTACCTATGGGCAGCCCACTTTCCGGAACATTGGCAAATATTTTTTTAAACCATGTCGAGAATGCATATATTTTGAACAGCCGAAATAAATTCCATGAGAAAATTAAATATTGGCACAGGTATGTAGATGACGTAATTATACTTTTTACGGGAACCAGTAGGCAGCTGGACCAGTTTCACAGTTATTTAAATAGAATTCATGTGAAGTTAAAATTCACTTTGGAAATCGAGCAAAACAAAACTATTAATTTTTTGGATTTGACTATTAAAAATATGAACCAGAAACATGAGTTCCAATTTTCCGTAAAACAACTCAAACATTTCAAACCATACATCAGCAATCATGGCATCCATTCCAACACAAACTATCTGCATACCGTCATATGATCCATAGGCTAAATAGTATAACAATGACAGAGAAGAGCTACAAAGGGGAACTCAACATCATCAAATTTATTGCATACCAAAATGGTTGATACATTGAATAATGGTTATAAAAGGAAATTGGAATATAGGTCAAATACAACGTTATCTTTCGATGATAATAATAATAAAAAATACCTTTGTTTGGAAGTCTGGAATGCCAGATGAGTAAAAAAAATTCAGCATATTTTCATAAATTTCGGATATAGCATTGCTCACAAAACACAACATAAATTAGAAAATTTGGTTAAAACGAAAATTAATTCCATTTTAGATACAGGTGTTTATAAATTAACATGCTCAGATTGCCCCGCATTTTATATAGGCCAAACAGGACGTTCATTTAGAGAGAGATTTAAGGCGGCTGCACGAGTCCGTCTCGTGCGCGTCGCATTTTGCGACGCGCTTTAAAATTAAACATTTTTCAACTCAGGTGGGGAAATTTTTTTTAGATTAGGGTGCTTTGATTGGTTTAAAAAGCGCGTCGCAAAATGCGACGCGCACGAGACGGACTCGTGCAGCCGCCTTTAGAGAACATGTCAAAGGAATCGGAAAAATCAATACAGAATCCAGGGGCGGTATCATGAAATCCGGTACCGGTGGAATTTTGACGGAAATCGCCCGGTTTTACAAAAAACAGTATCATGAACACCGCTTTCACGGTAAATTTCCGTCAAAAATCATCCGGTAGATATTAGTTAACGGATAGCGATTTATCGTTTGAGAAAACTCAAAATTTTCACACCAAAAATTTCTCGATGACAAAAATTAATTTGAAAATGTTTATCTATTAAAAAACCAACCATTAACTTTTTATAATATCCATTAGAATAATTTAATACTTATAAAATTTTGATGAATGCCATTTAGAAAAAACCTAATGGCCGATTTTATGAATGAGTTGAATAAATATGAAAACAAAATAAAAATTGGACATTACGTAATCTAATTTTTTAGCTAATCAGCCATACGGGACATCCGAATGATAATGTTTAGGGGCTATAGTCCCAATTAAGGGCCATTTTAATGCAAATTAAAAAAAAATTACCCCAAGTTAATCGTAAAGAAACATCAGTTTGTTATTTTTATTTATTATTTTGACAACTCCATAATAAAATATACAGCAACTTAGAAAAATATACACTGAACGAAAATTTGCTCAATATATTTACCGACCGGATTTTATGATACGATATTTTTTCCGGTCGGTTTTGCTAGCGGTGACATTTCATAAACGATCGGCATTTCCGACCGGATTTCATGATCCCACCCCAGATTCGCGCAACATATAAACCACACGATGCATAACTACGTGAGATTTGAGACAAATTTAGAGGTGCTGTATAGGATGAGAAAAGGAGATATGATGGATCGGGTAGAGGAATTTGAGATTTTTAACAACAAAGAAAATCAATTTATGTTGAACAGCAAAATCAACACAGCTACAAATAAAATATACGAGCTGATTTCCAACGGCTAATCAACGTAAGCGAAGGTTTTTTTGTAAATTTGGAAAATATACAACGCAACCACGGCAATTTTGGGTAAATAAAAGCGAGAAAAAAACGTTTCAATTCAATAAGTATTGCCTCAACTGAAGATGATGTTTGTTGACATCGAAATCGATTTTGAATCGAAAATAAAAAATAAATTATTTCACAATAAGGAACATACTTATTGAAAAGATATAAAAAATAAAAATAATAACAAAAATTGCTTTTTGATTATTTTTATATATGTAATATAATTATAAAGGTGAAATAGCCACAAAAAAATTGAAAATTAATTAAAAATGAGTTTCAATATTAAAGTATTCAGATTGTCCTTCATTTTATGTAGGGCAAACTGGAAGATCATTTGGACAACAGTTAAAGGTTCATACAAGGGATATTAGCAAAACCCAATTACTAAGGCAGGAACACAAATTTGGAAGTTTTACATCGTATGAAGAAAGGTGATTTATTGGATCGGATGGAAGAATTATTAATTTACAAAAATAGAAACAACACGTTCATGTTGAACACAAAAATTAATACCACAAGTAAGCGGAACAGTTCTGTTCTTAAGTAAGTTGTTCAAATTTGAGAATTTGTCTAAAGCCGACTAAGCCATTTTTCACTTAAGCCGACTAAAGCTACTGCGTCTTGCGACCAAAGCCTTCGGCCATAAGGCACTACCATTTAAGTCAAATTTAGTGAAGTTAGAGGAGGGATAGAAAACGATGATGAATATTGAAAAAAAAAATCCCTAAAGTCGACTTAAGCATTTATGTCTTGTGGCCACAGAATTTCCAAATTGAACGTAGAAAACCCTGAAATGACGATTTCTTCGGTATAAAAGGGGCGAAAAAGTCGTTTTATAATTTAAAAAAGTTTTATGAGAGGTCAACTGGACTATAAGGAATACTATATTCGGGTATTTCAGAGAAAAATCGGAAACATTTTTATTCAATGTATTAAATTAAACTGTTTCATATAACAGTTCCAATATTTTCAAAGGATGTACCAGATTCCATTTCCAACGTTTATACACAGATTTGACACCGTTAGAGCGTTACCAGCTTGCAGCCAAAAATTTGATACAACAAATAGTAAAGTTCATCACTTGGCGGTAGATATCGGTGTTTAGCCAATCTTCCTATATTTACTTCACGCCCATTTCATACATGTTATGCGAACGGAAATATATTCTCTATCACTAATGCTACAGCGAAAACATGATTTGTTTGATGAAATCATGCATCTTATGATGTTAATTAATTTGTTCAAATAATTTAAACAAATTAAAATATTACATTAATATGGATTAAGTTGATTTTATTTGTTTACTATAATTAAAATAATTAAAGATTTGATCTGGAATTTGAACTTGCGCAAAAAACTGTGACCAAAACCCGGTTTTCTCACGATTTGATCATTATCGTTAAAATTTATGAAATCGTTCATAAATTCCAATCAACCGAATTCAATATATAAAAAAAAAAATTAAAATTACAAAAATTAAATTCATTCAACCTCTAACGTACGTATATTTCTTATGGAAACAGTTAATAATTATAAATTATAACTTGGGGATTTTTTTTTTTTGTATTTTCTTAGAGAACACCTCATCAAGTACACACCATATTATGTATGTATAAAAAATAAGTATTGAAAAGCATGCATGCAAAAATATAAATAAACGCGAAAATCAATAACCAACCAAACACATAACAATAAAATAAAAAAATTCTGTCTTCGAGTATATAAAAGAAGTGGTATGGTTCCATTTGATGAGATTCTTTGTTTTGTTGCTGCGCTAACTTATGTACACTACATTTGTGTTTTTTTTTTTTTTGCAAAATTTACTTACTTTGCGCTATCCTCTATCTACATAAGAAGTTATCTCACATTTTTTTTTTTTTTGTTTTGTTATTCTCTCCTCATGTTATTGGATCATTTATCAATATCGAGGCCATAAATTTCAAAATGAATTACAATATCTTTTATCTCCGCTTTTCTTAATATTTAAGCTGTATATTGTTATTTTTTTTTTTTTTGCTGCGCTGGTTCCTTTCTACGCTGCGTTGTGTGTTGATAATATAGGCGCCGAAAACCAAATTGGATTTCATAATTTGCATATTGCATCTATCTACTCGTATATATATGTACATATAGAGAGATGCAAACATGAATTAAAGTAAATGTTTGCATGAGCCGCGAATTTTCAGATTTATTTTGTTGTTGGTTTTTTTTTTTTGGTATATTGCGTTATTTTTCGCCCGCAGCCTTTCGAAATGCACAGGTATATGTGCTTATACCATTGTAGGTATAAAAATGTTCGAATAAGGATATTTACCCGTATGGAAAATCAGAACTATGTATACACCGTAAATTTAATTTTGCTTAATCTAAATTCTGTATTACTCGGTCAATGGATGTTCAAATAACAACACATAAGCATATCGTACCTACATGAAAGCTAAACTGCAACTCATATTTGTTCCCCTTTGACGAAACACGATTTCCGACCTGTTTTTGTTCTAAAAGGCAGTTGCATTCTAAATGCTCGGCACCATTAAGTGTAAATATTATGCTATGCTATAAGACAGATGGTGACATTAAATATTCCTACAATCCGTGTAAACACCTAGATTTTAGCATTAACATACGATTGTAATGCTTACTGATCAATTACAAAGTGTTGTCACTGTGTATTCAAAATTCAGACCAAGATCTATAAATTTGGCGAAAAATGTAAATAAAATTGTTGTCCTTATTCAGGGCCAATCTGATGAGGATTTGATTGCTTCCGATCCAGTTGTCTCTATTCCGAACCAATCTGATGAAGATTTAGCTACAAACTTTTACGGAAAGTCAAGCATCAATTTCAAATTTATGGTATACGTGGTCTGACTTTTCTGTTTTCCGACGTGACCGTTTTTAGTACACGTTTAAAAGATAGCGGCGTTCTAATTGCGGTACGTAAAAAAAAGTTTAGTGAACAGTTATTTTCTGACATAAAAGTTAGAATATGAAGAATGTGTAGTATTTCGTTTTACAACAACGAATTCGTGGACACTCTAACTAATAATATATCTACTACCTTTTTTGGAGGAGAATACAGATTTGATTATTTATAGGGATTTCAATTTTTCCGGAGTTGATTTGGAGATGGGATGATAACGCTTTCATCCTATAATATGTATTTTCCATGACCTCCCAAAGTCACCTTGAGGTTACCTTGGGAGGGAATAAAAAATACGTATTCGGACGTAAATTTGACACTATTTTCGAATCCGGTGTCAAAAATAGGGGTTTCCAATTAAAAAAAATGACATTGAAATTCTAGTGACCTTGAAAATTTACCTGAAGGTCAAGGGCATTAATACAGAAAAATTACGCCTATTTTCCTTGACAAGTTTTGTCTATACACAATTTTTTGAGGTGAAATATTTTCAGGCAGGGCTTTTTCGAAAAAAAATAAACAAAAGAATATTGAAACGAAACAAATTTTTTCATATTCGGAAAACAAATCGTATCACGAATACAAATCAACACACACTTTACATAGTAAAGGTGCTATTCCATGAGAAATTTTTACTGAACAGTAAAATTAAAGCAAGAAAAAAATATATATTTGGTAGAGGCGGAATGAAACAAAAAATCGAATCGGTAAAAAAAGATTTGTGTCTGTAGTTGTAACACTCCTCTAAAAAGTATCAAATCGAGAACATTTTATAGGAGTGTCACTAACACACGTACATAAAATTTGTATATGATAGAAAATAATTCTCGCATACACTAATAATTTTAATAGGGGTACGAATTTATGGTGGAGATATTTTTTAATTTTTTATTCTGTGACAGAAATTGTTCGAAAAAATGAAATTCTGATATGAGTATTAATAATATTTAATTTTTTTAGATAATTTAGAGACGAATAAAAAATCGAATAATACTAAATACATAATTTTTTTAGCAATTATTGGTTATGTTTTGGTTTAATGTCAAGTTTCCCCTTAAAACTTTTGCTATAAAAAATAAAAATAAAACACACCTTGTCTTTGTCTATTATATGGTGTTTGATTTTTATTTTCTCTTTTTGGCGTATTTTACTATTCAGTAAAATTTTCCCATGGAATAGAACCTTAATACCACAAATAAATACTTAACCAGATGAACAACTTTCACGTAAACAAAATGTAGCTGAAATAAAATACACAAATTTTAAAGGGGAAATGTTTGTAACTCGAACGAAAGGCTATATAATATCGTCCAAAAATTAATTATCTCTTTTCTTCCTACAGCATTTAGATTACGAAAAAAAAAATCGAAGGAATCTATAGAAACGAAAAGCAAAAAATAATTAAAAACATAAGCAATGTACAAGAGGCGAAAATAAAATAAAATCTATTTATGCATTTTGCGTTAGTATTTGTAGTTTTACGAATGAAAAAGGCGTACTTTGTTGGCGAATTGTTGTTGTTTATTATAGATTGATGCGAATGTATGTATCACCGAAAGTACATATTACGCTATTCCTTTTCTTCTTTCACAAGAATTTTTATAAACAAACAATAATTATTGAAATTTTTAGAACGGCCTGCGTAGCCATAGATGAAATGACAACATACACAAATGCAATATAAGTAAAACTTTGTGTGTTGTGAAAATACATTAGCGAATTTAATAGGGAGGCTTATCGAATTCTCGGTTTTCAAAATCTTGGTTCTACAAAATCTCGGTTTTTCAAAAGCTCGGTTTTCAAAATCTCGCTTTTTTAAATCTCGTTTTAAAAATTTCGATTTTAAAAATCTTGGTTTTGCTGACGAAAATTTTTTTTTTTTTAAATTTTAGTTTTTAATTTTTCTATTGTACTCGTATGTCTAAATATTTTGCTATTAACGGTTATTGGATGGTTTTTAATATTTTTAGTTAATTAAATTTGCTGGTATTTTTGGGAGCGTATTGAAATTATGATTCTCAAAATCTTGATGTTATCAAAATGGTGGCTTTTACAAAATCTTATTTTTTTGAGAACTTTAAAATTGAATTCCCCATTTTCCAGAATTTATAATTTTCAGTTATTTTCATTTTAAAATGAAAAATCACCATTTTTCAGAATTTAGAAAAAGCATGATTTTGAAAACCAAGATTTTTTCAACCAAGATTTAGTACCCAACCACACATACACATACACATGTACACACACACATATATACACACCCACATACACATACACATAAACACACAAATTCGCAACCCGTAACAAGAGAGATATATAATCGCAAACGATATAAATCCTGATCTCAAAAGCTTGATTTTGAAAAATAAAATTTCATTAGTTCGGGCAGCTCGAATTAATAAAAATTTATTTTTATAAACCGAGCTTTTGAGAACCGAGATTTTCAAAATCGAGATTTTGAAAAACGAAATGTTGAAAACCGAGATCTTGAAAACCGAGATTTTGAAAGCCGAGATTTTGAAAATCGAGATTATGTAGCCAACCTATTTAATACAACTCGATAATTATTTTATTGGGCATAAGGAAATGATAATGAAATTGAACGAATTTGAATGAACAGGGGGCCTATTCTCGAATTTCACATCCATTTTCCACATGTGGACATCTGTCAAAACTCATAAAAATTGAATTTTTTCGGTACTAAGGGAATATTTCCGAATGGGTATAAGCATGTGGAAAAATTCCCCATATAGGAAAATGTCAATGCCGCATGTGTTTTATAAACGAATTACAATTTTCGAACCATTTTTTGACAACTTTGACAGATGTTCACATGTGGAAAGTAGATGTGAAATTTGAGAATAGGCCCCCAGGGGGCCCTATTTTCGAATTCCACATCCATTTTCCACATGCGGACATCTGTCAAAATTCATCAAGGTTTCAAAAGGAATTCAAAAGGTTCGGAAATTGTAATTCGTATATAAGACACATGGGGCATGGACATTATCCTATATGGGGAATTTCTTCCATCTGCTTATACCCATTCGGAAATATTCCCTTAGTACCAAAAAATTCAATTTTTATGAATTTTGACAGATGTCCACATGTGGAAATTGGATGTGGAATTCGAGAATAGGGCTCCAGGTAGATATTTACATCTCTTTTGTACATAAAGCAAAAATAGTAAAATATTCTAAATAACTTTAGAAGTAAAGAGTGTAAATAGGATAAAGCTATATCATAGGTCGGATATCTCATTCGAACATATGGATGTTAATTTATTTTACTTTTATGTATTTCTGAAATAATGGGACCTATCTCTTTCTATTGGTTGCCACATTTCCATTTTAAAATGGAACAGACATAAGAATAGGTCTAGGCCTACTAAGGTCCTTTTCGATGATGATAATTAATTTCGAGAGCAAGAAAAAAACGCGTTAAAACCTAGAAACACTATAACAAAACGATTTATCAAAAAAAAATCAACAAAATAGTACCTACATCAGCTGATTTTGTTTACAAAATATCATTGTGTTGAGAATGTTTTCATTAGGATTTTTCAGATATTACACACAGGAACAGAATTACACATACTTCTATCCTTCTTGAAAATAAATAATTATTGTAGTTTTAAGAAAAAAAAACTTAAAATTTGCTTCTTGTTGTATGAATCGTACAATAATTGAAACAATATTTTTTGTATTGTGGTCGTTGCAAAATTCGTTGGAATTAAAAAAAAAACAGGATATCTGCAAAAAAACAAAACGTTAGGAACTCGCATTTAAAGTTTATGTAAATATTTTTTGAGATATTTTGTATTACGTAACGTATTGCATGTAATAAAGCTTGTTATTACATTGAATTTTAATACCAATTTTATGTAATCTTCACTAATCAAAACCGAACAACAACCTAAAATAAAGCTTTATTTCAACAAATACTAAGAGATATGATTTGTTAGTCGAAATATTGTGTTTCCTAAACTTGATAAGTCCTGATATAAACTTATTCACAAATATCTTTAAACAACTTAAGTTTCGGTATCTGATCATATCGTGTTTTCGTTAAACAAAAAATTCTCGATAATTTGGTATGTTTAATTAAAATTAGCTAACCATTGCAGAAAACTGAATAAGTAAAAAAAAACTAGTTTTTTCCAAATTTATATAATTCTGACTTATAGATGGGTACAGCTTCGCGGGAAAGGCGGCTATAATTTCACCCCCACCAGTCACGGCATTCATTTCGCGAATATTTTATCATTGAAAAGTTTGTTTAATTCACTAATTTCCAATTGTGTTCCAGATGAATGTAGCAATTTATCAGAACATAATGATGATGGCAGAATCGAAGACTTGATTGGTAATGCACATATCCCTGAATTAAAAGGAAATGCAATACTCTATTTTGCAGGGTACTGTGCTTATAAGGCCGTAAATTGTGAAAAATGCACTCAAAGATTATTAAAATCTGAGGAAGAAAGCACCATTACAATAACGGAGTCATTTTTGCATGAGAAATTTTTAAAAAAGATGTCACCCATTATGGAGCTTTAAAGGCGCCAACTTCAGAATATGAAGAAATAGCTCGTATTATTATACAAATAGCTATGCTACAAGACAGAATGCCATTTTTCCAATATTTGTGAAAAAATCACTGATAAATGCATACTCAAAATTAAGTTATTGCAACCATCCATTTTCGACGAAGAGAACGATGAATGTACAGGTCACATTAAAAAGTTGGTCTAATTTTTTATTTTAGTCCTCACAAGGAGGAACTGTAAGTGTTCTGTGCTAAACAGAGAAATCGAGAAACCTCAAAAACGGCCCAAGAAGGGCAAATCGCACTGATCTACAGCCCCGAAAAAATTAAAAATTTTAAAAAACTAAGCAAAAATAAGTAAATAAATCTTTTTGAATTTGAAATTAATTGATACTAGTTATATTGCTTTCGGACGGTATCCTCGCCCACCTTTTATTATTTAACATTTTCATTTATATATTTATTTATATACACACATATTTTGCCTTAAGGAACAACCCTTACATATACAATTTATGTTGAGGACGAAGCTCATTCACAACAGTTTGTATAGAAGGACGTTTAACATAATAAAACTTAAAAAAAAAAACAGCTTTATAGAACTACACAGGATACCACAGCCCAGCCATTAAAATTCATAAAATTTTTCTAATCCACAAAAAATATCCTAAAAACTCCTAATACAACTATCGATAGTTAGTCCACTATTATTTCAATTGCTGAATCAATTTATACCTGTATCTATTAACCACAACAGTTGGTTTATTAAATTCATTCACAAACTGGTGTACACAAAACTCGCATAGTGTGCACAACATTCCGTTAGAAATTCAGGATTAATAAAATTTCATATTTTCGATTTTATTCAAAAAAAAAACTGTAACGCTTAATTTCATCCATAATATCAACATAACCAAACGATTCCTTTTTTAAAAAAATACGAATTAATATGTTTCAAATAGACAATTTTACTTTCATAAGTTCGATATTTCAAACAAGCTGTTATTAACCACGCCAAAATTGGATAATATCATACTCAACACATATAGGTTTTTCATTACATTTGCAAAGCCGTTGAAGATGAAGCCCTATGCAGGCACCTGTACGATTACCTGTTAATAGGTAACAAAACAACAGAATTAAATATATGATTTAGGTATTTCAGGTATGTAAATCGGCAGCTCATTACCAGAGGATCGCGCGACAAATTGGTTTTGCATAAGAAATAAGAATATACTATGCTTCTGAATTATTTGTTTCATTTTTGTGTTAATAAATATTAAATAATGATAATGAAAAAATGTAGAATCGAAAATTTAGTAAAATCTAAGGATGGGAGGATATTTCTAAACCGATTTCAAATCTTTCTTATTGAATTTCATCATAATTATAAGGAATAACTAAGTTCCTTCTAAATTGCTCATATTCCAGCACTTAAGTTAAAAATCATATTAGAATTCCATTTCCATGCTGAAGAAACTTCAAAATTTCTTATTATAAATTTATATTTTTCTTATTTAAAATTGAGGAATGTGTAACCAATGATTTCAGAAAAAAAATTACATGAAATTAAATGAAAATGTTAAATAATAAAAGGTGGGCGAGGATACCGTCCGAAAGCAATATAACTAGTATCATTTAATTTCAAATTCAAAAAGATTTATTTACTTATTTTTGCTTAGTTTTTTAAAATTTTTAATTTTTTCGGGGCTGTAGATCAGTGCGATTTGCCCTTCTTGGGCCGTTTTTGAGGTTTCTCGATTTCTCTGTTTAGCACAGAACACTTACAGTTCCTCCTTGTGAGGACTAAAATAAAAAATTAGACCAACTTTTTAATGTGA